>JABXWE010015913.1:0-15485 GCA_014611495.1 Limonius californicus | reverse complement strand
AGTTGACAAACAGTAATCTCAGCTACTCGACAGCTTGTTATCATAAGTGTTCCGAGATGGCGCTGACAAGCGAAAAACTTTTAGTTCGCGTAAATGCGAATGAGCCAGCCATATAGGACTGTAAGGTTCTATTAATCGTAGTCAGCCATGGGCAAGACTAAGCTAGTTTGCGCAATGCACAACAGGGCCCGACTCTGCGGGTTACAGTGTTGGTGCGTAACCGTGCTTAACCTGCCTGGTGTGTGCTGTATTTTTATACATATGAGCTCGTTACTCCTCTAGTGTGATCGTGATACGACGAGTGCCATTAATTTGACCCCCAATGGCAAATGGAGACCGGGATCCAGTACCGATCACCCAGGGAATTAGAAAAATTTTCGACCCTGGAGTGATTCGAACCGGGTCTATTATATCCAAAGCTTGGCTCTCTTAGCACTGAGTCACCCCAATTCTTTCAACGGTGATATGGTCTTAGTTCATCTTCACCCAGAGGAGCCCAACCACCCTAAATGAGACATCGTCTGAAAGCTCATTTCAAGAGGAATACAATGCATTTATTTTATAATTATACTAAGAGGTTACTTGTTAAAAATATATAACGTACAATTTAAGATAAACGTCCACAAAAAGAAAATGTGTGGGCTGGGAGAATTGGTGGGTACTAGGGTCAGGATTCTTCAATGATACTTTTAATGGCGCAAGATATCTTACTTTTCTTTAAGAAGATCTCGTTCCATGTTTGGCGGCTTTATTTCCAAATGAGACAGTTCCAGATTCCTCAATGCTATGATATCAACAAGACGGAGCTCCAGCGCACTATGCTGTGATGCTGTGTTCGTCACTACTTAGACGAAATTTTCCCAAATATGTGGATTGGAAGAAGAGGTCCAGTTGAGTGGCCACCAGATCTCCAGATCATACTCCGCTTGATTTATTTTTATGGGGATATTTCAAGAGTAAGGTTTATATATTATAACTGGATAGAACTCAGAACTTGCAGCAACATATCCAGCGTGGAATTAAGCAATGTGTCACTTGGCATACCCATAGATTGCGTTTCTTAAAAAAAAGTTAGGGCTGGTTGCACCCCTTCGGGTTAAGATACACTAAAAACATAACCGCTGAATTGAATCCAGTAAACAACTAACATTAACGTGTTTTAGGATTTGTTACTGAAATACTGTATATTCAAGGTACAGAATTTATTCTAGTTAAAGTTTCCACACGATATAATAAACTATGTTTTCTCTTAACTGATATACTGTAAATAAAGTAGCAAGTTAGGCAACCCATAAACGTTCCTAAAGGGGCTGCCTGTTTGTTTACTGTTTATTAGAAGCAATAATTATATAAACACCATTAAACAACAAATTAGCCAGTTATTTCGTTAGAATGAAAGCAAGAAGAACTCTTTATTTATATTTAACTAGTACTTTTATTATCTTTGTTAAAAAATATTATTAAAATAGTCAGTATGATACGGGCCAAACGAGCTTTTCTGTCGAGCCGCTACAGGAAAGATGAAAAAGGCCATCGGCTAAACTCAGAGGAGTACGGGTGGTTGGCGAGAAACTCTTACGGGAGGGAAATCGTACCTAGTTGTGTACAGAGTAGGTTAAAATTAGCGGGCGCCACCTTCCAAATCACAGCCGATTGCAGGTTCTCGTGGAAGCCAGCAGCTTACGGGAATCGGACTCGCCCTTATTGTGCCTCCTCCTATATGCAAAGCGTGCAAAGTTCATGCACACAATATAATAAAAATACACAGAAATAAAAGATATGGTGAAAGACAAATATAACTCTATTGTTTGAAATTGGCAACACATAATACAAAAACCAAGATTACATTCAAAATGGTAATAGTTATGGTTTAATATAAGGGTAGTTGGAACGTTAGAACAAGAAAGGCTCGCCGCCCCTGGCTTGTGGCATTTATTTTATTAACCACGCAGATCTGCGCAGCCAGTGACGTTCGAGTTTACAGAAGTTATAATTAAACTTTAACCTAAACGAATAATGAAACGGTGGGCAACTGAAGGTTGCCTCGTTTTCAATATTACAAAGGAATTAAACTGTTCTATGTCTTAGCTATGCACGAAACAGATATAAAACTATCACTTTATAGAACATTGGCAAGTTTTGCCGTACTTTTCTCTTCAGTATGGCGTAGAGAGAGGCACAATTGGGGTGTTTTGGACTTTCTTTAGCAAAAAAAGAAAGACGGGAACTTCAGGAGCCAAAATATGCTCGGTTGTACGGGATTATCGCTTGCAACGGCTCAAAAGAGACTGTCGCGGGGTTGAAGGCTGTTAATCCGACACAAGTCGAGGGAAAAATTTCACTAAATTGTCGTTACAAAAACCTGACACTCTCCTAATATTTTTAATCCGACATAAGTCGAATATTCTTTTGCCTAAGGCAAAAAACCACACAATATATTCATTTAGCAGAGGAGCTGCCCAAAACTCCGTTTCCAAAAACCACGTGCGTTCCCTCCCAGAAGCTAGCGCTCACTGCCATTCCCCCTGGCGCAAAACTCTCACCCAAACGTAATTGTTCTACCACAAAATTCTTACACGTGGGTCTTCCGGCGATTCTGCAAACGAGAAATTCTAAGAACTGTTTTCGATCGGCATATCCAGACTAAACAAGTACGACAAGCGGAACAATGGGAAGTTTCACAGGGTTTGCAAAAATGACTTCCATAACTTAATCTTTAAGAATAATAAAATAGTAATTGACTTAAAAGCGGCAATTAAAATAGAATTTTAATTCATATGAAGCGGCAAAACTAAACGAACGTTACAAGCACCTGCTTCAATATATTCCGAACTCCTCTCCTGACACATTAACTGCGTTCTTCAAAAATTCGGGCATGATATTTATTTCTTCATAGTTCTCAGTACTCTCAGTACCTGCTCTCTTAATTTCTTTAAATTTAGAATATGAGTTCGAATAAAGTATTTTTTATGAAGGACTAAAACCCTAATACTGTTGTTGAAAATATCATTCTGGAAATTTGGTATCATGCATTTCATTATTTTGTTTTTCTGGATATCTTTCACTAATAATTATTATTTATTACCATACAAAACTGGTCCACTTAATCGTCTTGCGCTTACAGCTGACCAAAGATATGTTTGCTTCTTAACGCACAAGCGTTTCAGCAGAAAAATAAATGTTTGCGACAGAGAACATTCGCAAAGGATTTGAATGAACACAACATTGTTCACGAAACCAGATGCATCAGTGAAAAACTATTTTCGGAATCTGCTTTGATACCGATTGAACACATTCAGAACCACTAATAGAATTCTAACCTTGCAAAACTATTTATGAACTGTTGTCTTTCGTTGCGGATATAAGTATATATTTTTGTGTCAAATCTTATGTTGCCATAGAGAGGTTCATTAATGTCATGTTTAAAACGGTCAATAGAAGTGTCTGGTTTATTATCCATTATTTCAGTAGCTGCCGCAATAACTTCACCTGAACTTTTGTTGGCCGACCATCTTGTTTTTCACGACATTTCCATTTTTACGAAAATTTGTCAGGCACACTTTGAAAGTTTCCCTAAACTACTGATAAATTTGGTAACTTTTCATTGTTTGAGGTAATTTTCAACAGAATATGTCCAAATTCGGTCAACAGTAACTTTAGTTCACGAACGATTTTTATTCAACAGGAAAAACCATCCTTATCGTAAAATAATCACCTAATACAATCAAGAACCGGGTTGGTTCTGACGTTTCTGGAAAAAAATACACAAAACTTCAAACGGAAATGACGCAAAAATCTCAGTAAAAGCAAAATTAAAAAAGCAACCAATACTATAACAGATGATATAACAGTTTAGAAAAGAAACCAACGCAGTACTTCTCGAAATAAGTTCAGTAAACCGTAACAAAGATCAAACAGTCTTTGCTTGAATGCCCGTTATTTTATCTAAGTTTCATGTATTGAAAAAAGTTTTCTAGATATTGTTGCTAGGCGATAAACATTATTTTAGAAATTTTGCTCAAATGTCTGGCTTACCTGAAAATTGAAATTAATCCCGTTGTAATTGTTTTCTTATTGAGCGTAGTATTGAAACTTTTTATTTAATTTAAGGGGTGTAGGAGTGTTTACACTTCCCATAGTTCGCAGTCCACGTTAAGCTGTAGGTCCTTTGTGTCTGTGGTACTTTAAAAAGCGCAACATAGGCGTAGGAAAGAAGATCGGTACGTATCCTAAGAGATAAAGTACTCAAAGAAGATTTCTTTTAAAGTGCTCTGTTGTGTATTGGATAACAAGGATTGAATTTTACAAACATACATAACCCCTGAGTTACATGTTTTAATTCAAGAAGCACGTCTATAAAACATTAAGTAAAGCGCAATAACTGTGTGTACAAATTTGCACGACTTGCGTCGAGTAGTTTCAAAGCCTATAAAAGGAAAACGTGTCAACCTAATATATTGCTCTGGCATTAACTTCAAAATAGTACAGTAAACTATCTGTGTCTTTCAAACTAAGTATTTTAATTTCTTAAATGATTCAGTTTTCGCGAAAGTCTTATTAGAGCTGAAAAAGACAGAAATTAATTTGAAAAGCTATATAAGGTTGAAGTATTTTAGTTAATGAATTATATAGAAAAGCTAAACGTTAAGTAGCTAAATTTAGCTAACCGGAAAATGATGTAAACTGAAAATTCTAAACGAAATATCACAGGTCGCAGGTTCACAGGTTGGTTTTTGAAGAGACAAAAATGCCAGTTTCATAATCAATTTTATCTTTGTTGTGCTAGCAAGCCAAGCGTTACACTGCGAAATTATTTAGGGTGCCTTGATGGACTAATTTTAGTGTTGTTTTAATTTATTACGCTTTTATTGGAAATTAATTTCTCTTTCGAGGTACTGCATCGATTTCGAAAGTGTATTGTCGTTGTGGGATTACTTCGTGCGGTGTATATTGTATATTATTTTATATAATGAAATACCGTTGGCAATATGCTAATGAAACGATACATAATTCAACCTTCAATTAAACAAATAATGTACGTGAATCAATGATTTATTAATTGCAGTTACAAGAATAATGGTATTACGGACAAAAATTCAACACGAAAGAATGTTCATTCAATTTTGGAATTTTATTAAACGACACATAACGGGATGTTAAGAAACTACAAAAAAATTTTTCGTAAATGTTTGTTATGCCTTGTTAGGTGCAGAACCACTGTGTAACTTTTAAGATGAATAGATAGTGTCTGGTATAGGATGTATATTTAGGGCTCTATATTGCTAGGTTATTAAAGTCATGGTAAAAAAAAACTTACGCCAACTAGCTCAAACATAAAACTGTTATCTCAGCGAATTAAAGAAGTGTCTCTAGTCTCTACTCGTGGCTTCGTCTCGTTCAAAAAGTTGAAAACGCAAAAAAAATATCTCGTGCAAATTCTTTCAACCCTCACTTTGCTTTAATGTCACCGTAACTAGTTTACCTTTTATCAGCGCCAACCTTTACACTGTAGTTAGGCACGACAGCTCGCCATCTGGTACACAGACTGCCTTCACCTCCTTGGTATCTCCTTGGTGGCTCTCCGTGGACTGCCGGCTCTTCCCGTCACATCGTTCTTTATCATTATTTATTTGCGACGATTAAAACCACACTTCGTTTGATGATGCTGTATTCTCTTTTAAAATATTACATTATTTATGACATTCCAAAAAAAAAAAAAAACAAAAGTAATCTCTAATTTAAAATTTAGTAATCGTTGAGCGGCGGGGAAGAGGTTATTTTGACAGGGGAACGCGTCTTGCCCCGACGGCGATTCAAAGGCGATTAATTCAATTATTTCATCGAATTTAGAAGCTTACTTTTACTTGACAACCAATGAAATTACACAGATTATGACAGATGGGAAAACTGTCAAGCTGTCAAATCCCATTTTTTAAAAATATTATTAATTTACACAACAAATCACAATGAAACTTTTAGATGACACTTTTGCCCAATCAGCTTTTAAGCCCCCCCCCCCCATCATAATATCACAGCAATATATTAGTTAATATAATATAATTCGAAAATGATAAGTAATTTAAAATTAGTATCCACAATATTATTAAAATAGTTAATGTCTTTTTAAAATATACTTTTAATTCATTTTGGAAAATTTTTAGAATATGGTTATAATTATAATATTGTAGACGGGTTTTCGCCATACAGAGCATATGAATTATCCAGTCCCATCAGTTTAAGTAATTATTGGTTTTACGTCAAACTTTCTTTGTGTAATTCTGCTTCCCGATTTTTATTCCTTTCTACCCTTGGTTGCGAAGATACTTCAGTCTATAATAACCCCAGCCCGTGATCTTTCTTCCCTGTACCATAGCGTACATGTCGCTAACGGGATGTGGATTGAAGTCTTCCGCTTCCATGTATGGTTCCCCGAATATTCGTTGTCTTTTACTAGTCAAAGCATCGCAGTTGCAAAGAATATGCGGTTTCTGGTTTCTCTGCATGTGGGATCTCCATCGAAGTTTCTAATCCTCTTGAGGTGATCATTGACAGTAGCACATCCTGTAAGGAAACCCGTAAGGATTCTCAGCTGTGTTCTGCTTAACATAAGCAGTTTTGTGGTTCTGTTCTTGCAAGGTCCGTTAATGAATGCCTTGCTATGGGTTAATCCTGATCTGTTGGCCCAGTACATTTTATGTTGGTTGCAAATCCATTCACTGATATAATTGTGGATTGCATTTCTTGATACTCCCAATGCAGATTCAGGGCCGTAGCATGACCCTGTTGATCTCTGCCTTGTGAGTTCATCTGCTTTTTCGTTGCCTTCGATTCACCAGTAACCAGGGACCCAGAGCAGTCTCACCGTGTTCTGCCCAGCCAGGTCATTGAGTTGTTCCTAGCATTTCTAGACCAATCAGGATGAGGCCTTGAAGCTTGAGAGTGCTTTTAGGGCCGCCTAGCTGTCCGATAGAACATAGATGCGCCTACCTGCTAGGCCCTTCCACTGTTTACTCGCATACATTGAAAAATCGCGTATATTTCCGTTTGGAAAATAGACGCTTACCTGCCAAGTAGAGGCTTTGTCTTAGCTTTACACCATATACTTCTGCTCCGGTACCTGTCTCGGATTTTGGGCCTTCCGTGTACCAGATTAAGCTTCCAGGAGCGAAGACCTGTCCGGGTGCTCCACACACTGTTCTATCCTGGATTGTTACCTCAAAGAGTGTAGCTATTAGGTATTTTGACGTCATAATGGTCCGTTCTCATGTCAAACGTGGGACCCCCAATGCTGTCAATTAACCTCTTGTGTTCTGCACTTGCACGTAGATTGTACCGTGAACTCTGCAATCTATATAGTCCCAATCTAGCCTCCTCCATATGATTCCTATACATAGAAGTCTTTGAATCTTGCCTAGTCTTAGGTTAGCTATTTCCTGCTTAGCCTTGGACCATCACACTCAGGCTGCATATATTAACGCTGGTCTGAGTACTCTGGTGTATAGTCAGTGCACCACATTAGGTCTAAGACCCCATTCTTTGTTATAGGTGCGTCTGATTACCGGTAATTTCCGCTTTGTAATAACTTCCTCTATATGCTGGGTCCAGGTAAGCTTGAAATCTAGGATTACTTCCAAGTACTTTTCGTCTCCCAACAGATCGATTAGTTGGCCGCCTAGGTGGAGAGGGCCCAGCCCCTTAGATTCTTTCTTCTCGTAAAATGGTGGTTTTTAGGGAACTGACCTTTAAGCCTTCCCCTTCCGTCCACCTGGTTACTACGTTCAGGGCCCTTTGCATACGTTCGCTGACTGTGTTAATGAATCGCTCTTCTACTAGAATGACCAAGTCATCCGCGAATCTAAGGGGTGAGAACCTTCGTTGCTGAGATTCACCAGCAGCTTTTCTATTAGTTAACTTTTCGTTTTTTGTGTGTAAATAATAAAGTTAGAGCACTTTTAGACCAGTATATTATATTAAAAATAATTTCGTTTCGGCAGTAAAGCGAACGAAGTTAAATACAGGACTGACTGGATATAACGAAAACCAAACAGTTTGTAAAATATCTGGTATATTTGAATTACCTTACAAATATTTTATGAGGTCTTTAAGAATATTTTTATGCTAACTGTTGCAACACAAACCAATCAAATTAATATCCTTTTAATTTAATTATTCATACCAAATGTAGGAAAATCGGTGGTAGGTAATACCCAAAAATACATTGTTTGAAGTATATTTTTTCCGTAGGAATTTTATACGGGCATAACATAACGTACTGTATAAATAGGGAAAATCCACAAATTGCGAGAGAATTTCGTCAAAGTTAAGGTGGCCGAAAATGTATCATCGTTATGGTAGGGCTTTTTCCTATTTCAATGCGTATCAAATTAACTTTCGAGTAAGTGGTCTAGCTGTCAACAGCATAAACTGTGTTATATTTCACAAAGAGAGAACGATTACTTTGAAAACTTTTTGGAATAATCGGAATCTGTTGCTTATTGATATCCTTTTTGAAATACTGAAGAAATTTGTATGATGTATGGTAATTTATGAAAGAAAACACATAAATAGCCCGAAAGAGATCACATTGTTAATATTTTATTATTACCAATTACCAGTTCTAATTTTTTAATTCAATAATTCTATATGGATTATTTTTAAAATTATTCTATTTATGGAATTATTATCATTCAGTGTTTGTAACAAACCTTATTATTTCTAGGAAGCCTTTTTGCTGCGACTATAGGGCGGACCACCTAACTTGTCCCCCGTAACTGTGGTTGACGCAACCCAACATACATACAGCAGTGCAACCAAAATCGCTATCTTTAATTTAATTAAATTAATGCCAGTGTTGCCGATTTATGACAAAACTAAGTTTATTGTCTATGTTTGGCGAATGCCAACTTCTTTCGAATTCATCTTATATAAATTGTGTATTGTTTAGCAATGCGGAAAAATTCTTAAATAATGGTGAAATTATCAAGCATACCTCGTATCAAGAGATCCAAAAGAAGCCGATCCCCAGCGGGCTGTGGAATGAAAAGTCACGTCTTTTCTAGACTAAAGGAATGTTTATAATGTCAATTTCAAGTTAGGTTGTGTTAGCTGGAATTAAATAATAATGAAACGTCATTTTTAGGAGCAGAAATCTTTTATTGAGAAACAGTAGGTAAAAGAAATGAATAAACCTGAACTAATGTAATGATCACAACAAATGTTGAAAATGTCTGCCTTCTTCCTCCAAACATTTCTGAACTCGTCTTCTCATACCTTCAAAAACATTTTGTAATAATTGAGGTGAGTTGTTAATTTCTTGACAGTTTTTATTTATTTATTTATTTACCAGAACAAAACAGGCATTGCCTAATTACAGTGTTCTGTTAAAAGAACTAAAATAAAATATACCATCGTTGGCTTGCAAAAAGAGAAGAGAAGAAAAGAAAGAAAAAGAAAAGAAAAAGAAAGAACAACCCCCCCAAAAGAAATATATAAAAAAAAATAATCCACAGAGCAATAAATCGTTCAGTCCTACCATAGCTGCTCATTAAGAATTTCAATTAATTTTCTTTTAAATTTACATTCGGTCATTGAGAATAAATCTATTTGATAATTTGTATTAATGTTGTTAAATTCAGCACAAATTTTGACAATAGGCGATCTTTTATTTTGAGTTTTTATACAAGTAGGAATATGAAAAGTATTTGGTTTCTAGATCTGTAAGCCGGTATATAAAAACAGATTAAGGATAATAAATCGGAGCAATTGATTTTCCTGTTCAGTAGTTTATACAGAAACATAGTGCACAGCATAACACGCCTCTGTGCGAGTTTGACTATTTGGAATTCTTGTCTAATTACATGGTACGATTCGAAACTAGGATACCTGTTATATCTTTTAAAATACAAATATTTCAGAAATTTATTCTGAACAGTTTCAATATTTCTGCTCTGCATAATACCACCAGGATCCCAGACTATAACACAGTATTCCAGCTTCGACCGCACCAGGGAGTTAAAAAGTGTGTACATTATGAAAATTTGAACACTGCCTTTTTGTAAATCCCAAATTTTTCATGCTACTACTAATAATATTGTCTAGATGTGTTTGAAAATTCAAGGTTCTGGTGAAAGTAACTCCCAAATCGCACACGGTCTCGATTTGTTGTAAGCGATTATTGATTATTCATCATGTAAGAATTCATGTATTGCGCATTATTAAGGGTAAATGACATTTTTTTACATTTTCCAGCATTGAAATAGATTTTATTCTCGTGACTCCAGTTCACAAGTTCTTCTAAGTCCTTTTGCAACATCTCCGCCTCTATTAAATTCATCACATTTTTGAAAACTTTTAAGTCATCGGCAAATAACAAACATTTACTATATTTTATGCGTTTAGTTATATCATTAATAAAAATTAGAAATAAAAGAGGTTCTAGATTGCTACCTTGTGGAACTCCAGATGGCATATTATATGCTTCAGAACAAATTCCATTTACATTAACATACTGCAATCTATTTTGTAGATAAGTTACGAAAAAAGATATTAAGGGTTGTGACAAATTACAATTTACAAGTTTGTCTAACAAAATGTCATGATCAACTCGATCAAATGCTTTTGAAATATCTGTGTATATTACATCAACCTGTGAGGCAGCTTCAAACGCATCAGTGATGTAATTGACAAACAATACCAGATTCGTCTGAACCGATTTGGATTTAACAAATCCATGTTGTTCATCTCGTATAATAGGTACGACATGCTTATATAATCTGTTATAAATGACATGCTCAAAAATCTTTGCTGGAGCCGAGAGGACAGATATAGGTCGGTAGTTGGAAATGTCTTGCAAACTTCCTGATTTATGAACAGGTGTCACTTTTGTCATCTTCCACATGCTAGGAAATGTATTTGTTTTTATGGCCAAATTAAATATGATAGTTAGGGGATATGCTAAACTATCAACACATGCCTTGAAGATGTAAGGTGGAATGTTATCTGGACCCGCAGATTTTTTTGGTTTCAATTGTCTAAAAGCCTTTACTACTTCATCTATACCCAAATCATTTATAATTAACATATCTAAATTTTCACGGGGTAAATTTGAGTGCCAGTTAATTACATATTTTGATTCCTCCCCATAGACTGATTCAAAGAAAGTAGCAAATCCAGTCGGGGCAGATTCTTGATCAAAGTTATTATCGTTATATTTATATTCATTAGCAAATTTACGATTGGATTTGGCATTGTTTACAAAATTCCAGAAGTTGTTCACATCATTTATTAGTCCATCCTGCACCTCGTTTAAATATTTTTTGTAATCTTGCCCAATTTTATTTTTTATTAGCGCTCTGAGTCGCTTAAATTCGTGAAAGTGGTAATTCGAATTAGTTTTACGTAATCGATGATAATCTTTCAATCTCAGCATTTCCTTTACTTCTACGGAAACCCAAACCGGATATTTCTTTCTACTTGAACGGTTAACATTGGGCACCGTTATGTTTAATACGTTATAAAAAAGTGCATAAAATTTATCCACGCATTTATTTACATCATCAAAACTCTCAAGCACACTCCAATCAGCGTCTCTCAACAGTTCATACATTCTCAAAAAATTTGCCCTCCTAAAGTTATAACAAAAGACAATTGAGTTAGATTTATTGCTTGCAGGACATACGATTGTTTTGAAGGACGATATAAGTGCAGGATGAAAAACGTCAATTGGAACTAAAGGTTGATCATCTTTTTCAATGTTCATATCTAAATTAGACAGTACCAAATCCAACGTTCTGCCATTAGTATTAGGTACATTGTTTAACGATTTAAGATTATTTACATTTATAAAATTTAGAAGTGCTTTAGTAAAATTATTACCATGCAAAAGATTAAACTGTGTTCCAGTGATAAGAGGTACCTATATTAAAATCCCCTACTATAATAATATTCATGTTATTAAGTTCTACGTAATCAGTAACAGTGTTAAAATAAGATTCACAATTAATCAATGGAGAATGGGGTTCAATATATACTACATTTATTACATATTTTTCACCACGTAAGTTAAAGGATACCCAGACTGAATCCAGGCCAATATTGACAAAATTAAGATGTTTACATTTATATTTTTTTAGTACAGCTATTAACACACCCTCGCCTCTTACTTTACCTGTTATATCCGGATTTCTGTCGCATCTGTATACATCATAATCATCTGTGAACAACTCAGAATTAGAAATACTCGGCTCGAGCCACGTTTCAGATAAGGCTATCATATCATACCCCGCCGCACACACGTTTCTGTAAAAACCACTCGTTTTAGTTCGAAGTCCCCGTACATTTTGATAATAAACTTGAAGAACCTGCTGTTTCATAGATTGAGACACTTCAGGCAGACGTAAACGATTAATTGCTTATAAGATCAAAAAAGAAAATAATTAAAAATAAATGAAAATTAATAATATGTAATGTAGATAGGTAAAAAACAGAGAAAATAATAAAAAGACAAGCACACGGTGCCCTAAGCGTATTCACATAATATGGGTACGTATGATAGTCACTCATTTCGCAGCTAATCGCTCCAACTCTTGCATGGTTTTTACCGCCATAATCTTCCCATTGTTGTTGATGTAAACTACTCCGTCCTTGGACCAAACGTTAACAAAACCAAATTGTTCAGCGGCACATGTAATAATATCCATCCTCCTTCTCGTTAGATCTTCTTTAATAACGACTTTTTGCCCCTTTAACTTTCTCTTGCTTCTAAACACTAAATCACGGTGCCGATAACTTACAAACTTAACAATTATTCCTCGGGGTTTAGTATTTGGCGTTTTCTTCAGTTCTAAGTTTCAGTTCGTTTAAATGATTAACTGGAGTTTTAAGAATGGTGTTTTTCAAATAGGGCCATAGGAAAAAGTCCAAAACAGTATTATCACAAGACCGAGGGGGCCAGGGTGTTGCAGTATTCCTACTAATGATTCGGTCATCAAAATATTGACGTAAAAAATTAATTGTATCTGCAGCTGCATTAGTTGTTGCGCCATCCTGTTGCAGAAAACCATCACGTAGCTCATCATCGTGCAATTCATTTAAGAAAGGTTACAATAATTCGTTTCTGTACCTTGCTGCAGTTAGCATGCCTTCGAAAAATATTGGCCCAACTAACCTATGACGACTCATTCCAACCCAGACTCCTATGACACCTTCTGTGAATGAAGGGGAGTTTTAATTGTAACACGTGGATTCTCGCTACTCCAAATCCGCATGTTCTGTGAATTAACATACCCATTAAGGTAAAACCAGGCTTCGTCTGTAAAAAAAAGGTTAAATTTAACTTCTCATCATTGAGATTATCCAAAAACCAACGACAAAACTGAACTCTTTTTGGATAATCCTGTTCTAAAAGCTCCCGAACGGAAATAAATCGATAAGGATGCAGATGCAAAGCTTGTCTTAACATCCTGTGGCATGTACCGTAACTTAAATCATCAACTTGCTGGCATAAATGTCTAATTGGTGTTTTTGGAGCCAATTCGTTGTCTTACAGTTTCAATTAAAGCAAGTACTATCTTCTTTGGCCTACCAGACCCTTCTTTCCTTCCAACATTTTTTCGGTATGTAATAATTTCATTGTGATACCTCTCTCGGAATTCCACAAAACAAGGTGGAATCGAATAGGTCCATTCTTTGTCAACTTGAAAGCCGTTCCGAAAGTAAGATTCAATAATGAATGCTCTTTGAAGTGTATTAAAAATCATTTTAACAATCTGTCAGATTCGTATAAAAAAGATAACTAATTTATCTGACATTATAAACATTCCTTTAGTCTAGTAAAGACGTGACTTTTCATTCCACAGCCCGCTGAGGATCAGCTTTTTTTGGATCTCTTGATATTATAAAGCACAAGGGTATCCCCAAAGGATACGTATAACCCATTTTCAAACAATTTTTATCTGTAAATGTTTGGTGTGGCTTAGTATTAGACCACATTTATTCATGAAAATTTAAGTGTACAACATTACTTGAATTTCCTGTAAAATGTTTTACCCAGGTAGTTGAAAAATATAAAAAAATGTACGTCAAAAACTTTGGTAGCAACATGATGGCTGCCCTGCTCATTACAGTTGGCGTGTTAGGAATTGTATGTAAATAATGTACGTGGAAGAAATTGGATGGACGAGGGGCCATGGCCACAAAGAAGTTGCGATATTACTTCAGTAGACTGTTTTTTTGGGGTACAATTAAAGAAATAACATACCGAACTCCGGTAGTAAATAAGCATGATTTATAAAATAGACATATACATGAATTACCCGCTTGCTGGAGTCCGAATATCTATTTTAGAACGAATTAGAATGTAGAAGTGGATGGAGGCAATTTTGAACATCTACTGATTGAAAAAAAACTTTGACACTTATTGTTTATTGTTTTGTACTCATTTAGTTTCCATTTTAGTACGGTTGCGTCAGGGTGAGTTTTTGATTAAATACTAATATAATTAATATTATGTATCCTATAAAAAATCAGTAATTTCAGTTTTTATAATACATGTACGTTAGGTTGCGTCAATCACTATTAACGGGACCACTTAGCTGGCCCATCCAGTGAAAGTTTTAATTATGTTACGCAATTTTTACCGATCACTGTTTCTTTTGTTATCTATTTGTCTGGCAACTACTTGAATATATTCGTATAAGATTTCATCATAAAATTGTTCCTGTTCGCAAAAAGAATGTGTCATGTAACTTCAATTTAATTCACTCTAGCTGCACAATTCAATTCACTTTATATTTGAACAAATTACTTCTAAGAAATCAGATTTACAATGTAAATAGTTCATTGTTTGTTATATAAAAAAATCTCTCCGTAGATTACTGATTCGTTCAATGTATTGATACAAAGGGTAATTATCTATTCGTTTAAAAAATATTGTAAGTCGTGTGTCAGAATTATAGTTTCGGTATGTAAAGTGAACATTTTATCATTGTCATGAGGGGTAGAATACACTTGATAAATGACTTCATATAATTCGGTTTTATACCGATTAGTTGCAAAATTCACAAAAGTTATTTTTAATATTTTATTAATATTTCTTTATGCCTCAAGCGATATTTAATTATTGTGTCTAAATTGCCTCTGAACAAAAAATAATAGGAAGACATCCGAACAAGGTATGCATGTTATCAATGGAGGTTTGTAATGCAAATCAAGAAAGAAATCACCATTTGATGTCAGTATAAAAAAATTTAGTATTATAAAATAAATAATAAGCTTTGATTAAACCTCATCTTTGTTCACTATGTGATGTTTTCTAATAAATTTCATGTATTAATAAGACTTACTGCTAATGTATTATCTCTTGAAATTAGGTTGGCATTGAAGTCTCTTCAATTCACCCAACGATCCTAATAAATCCATACTGATAAATGTATTTAACCCCATTTTTTGAGGCAAGAATTTTTTAGATTAATATGTAAATTGTGTAA
>JABXWE010015912.1:0-25024 GCA_014611495.1 Limonius californicus | reverse complement strand
GAAAAAAGAGGCCTAGAAGAAAAATAAAGACTGCGAATTTACCGCACCAACACAGAAGCGTGGCCGACTCAAAAAATATCAAAAGCACTTATTTTCGATTATTATAGTTGGATTATGTTTCACCTTAAAATAAATAGTCACTTAAAAATTTACAGTGTTTATTTATTAGTAACAATAGTAAAAAATAATATACTGTGCAAATTTTACTGTGTATTTTTCCTTTATAACCTAGCATTTCGATACATTTTACTACCAGTTAAAATCCCACCCTTATAATAGTACCTCTTGGCTGGCTACCTCACCAATATCAAATTTAAGTGTGGTAAATAATTAAAATATCACAGCTTTATAGTAATTTCATAGCAGAATGCAATTTAAATAGCCCGCTCTTTTATCCGTCAACGCCAATTTTTATTTTCATGAAACTAGAACCTCATTTGACTAGCTATTAGTATTTACATCTTAAACCAAACGCATTACTTGTCACGTGACATAAAAGATCGGTTGGACGAACTGTAGGTTGTGATCTTACTTGAATACAATCGACATTAGCTTGCTTAATTAGCAGGTGCGCTTATTTTCAAGTACATGACGAAAGGTACCTAATTCATAACAAAATTATAACACTTAGTGAAATAACGATTTGTATTCTGGAAAATCATTTGGAATGAAACATAAACATTTGCAGTAGCATTTATATCAAGATCTTCTCATAGTCATGCTATTTTTTCGACAAATATTGTTCACCATGAGGTTATTATAGGATTTAAAACATTTTGCAATAACTTGCCAAAAAATGCGTTATAACAAAAATATCACTGTCTTCTAACTACGACGGATGTCTGGTTACTAAGGTACATTTGCGAATTATAGATAGGTTTAATTTATAGAAATCAAACCAAATAAAATTACATAGTGTAAGCTACTTCTAAACTGTTAAGGCACTTGATGGTTTCTTGGCGTAGATTGTTAGGGGAATGATACGTCGTAGTATATTACGCTTGCTAATGCAACTATACAGTGTACACTTTTATTTATTGGATTCAAAACTGTACTGTTTCCATACAAATGAACATTCATATACAGGGTGTCCCATGACATGATTGCCATAGCTTAAGGCTGTGTTGCTGAGGTCATTTAAAGTCGAAAATGTCTAATGAACATATGCCCAAAACTCTAAGCTATGGTAATTTGAAATCTGAATAAATATCAGGTAAAATATCATTAAAATCAGTTAAAAGGAAGTTGCTTTATTGCATCAATTGTTCAAAATGTCTGCTCAATTGCTGTATATATATTCCAGCTCTTCTCAGAATTGAAGAGGTGGTTCTGCTAACAGTCTCAAGATCAGCACGAATATTTTCTGCAGCATCCATAATCCTAGCAACAAGTTGTTCTCTGTTTTCCGGATTTTCTGCATAAACAAGACCTTTCAACCTTCCCCAAAGAAAATAATCTAGGGGATTAGACGTGCAGAAGTAGCTGTAGGAAACTTGCCCGTATCGCTTAAACACCGACGGACATTGCTAGAAACTTGTCTACAAGGCACTTTACGAGTAGGAAATTGCCGACCTTATTCTTCAACTCCATTTGAAAAAATGAACATACTTTTAAGCTAATTTGAATGTTAAACAAAAACGAAATACGCTGAATTAGATTAAGTGACGTTTCCTATCACAATGAATGACAATTGATGAATCACAGTCACTCCGACTCTGGAATAACAGCAAAATCCAGCGGTGCATTAGTAGGGTTTTCTAAAACTTCAAATACTTATAGTTCAGTTAGGATAGAGTTTAGGGCATATGTTCATTAGACATTTTTGACTTTAAATGACCTCAGCAACACACCCTTAAGCTATGGAAATCATGTCATGGGACACCCTGTATATACAGGGTGTTTATTAAACATCCGGCAAAAATTCAAGGTGTTATTCCCTGGACTATTCTAAGAATATTTTGTCATTTAATGATTTTTTAAAAGCCGCTTTGTTTCGAAGATACAGGGCGAGAAAAATTTTCGACAAAACCAATTTTGATATTTTTTAAATTATTAAGGTAGCCGAAATAAAAGTATGGCGTACTACACTGGGCTTATCGAGCGTACAAAATTTTTAAAAATGCGTTGTTATCTTTTAACAGCAATCCGATTACTAAGAACGGCTGTTTATCCACTAACAGCTGGCAAGTGCAGACATTGAAACGAAAATCAGTTTAAACATGGATTTCAATTAAATACGTCTCGCGATTGATCATTTTGTATGTGTCGAATTTGTTGAGACTGATTGACGTTTGGCTGTGTGACGTGTATTTTCTGTCTTTAATACTTAAACTTTTGTTAGTGAAGTCCTTTATCATGAATCGCTATACGAACGCCGAGATGACTGACATGCATTTCATTTATGGCCTTGCTGATGGCAATTCATTACAAGCTAGGCGGTTGTACATTGAACGATTTCCTGACCGTAATGTTCCTGGAAGAAAAACCTTCCAAAGTATTCATCAACGTCTTCATGAAACAGGCACATTGAAACGAAGTGAAGGACCAGGAAGGCCAATGACAGTAAGAACGGTAGAAGTAGAAGAGAATGTGCTGGACATGATAGAGGAAGATCCAGGTACTTCTACTCGAAAAATTGCAAATACTTTGAATGTAAGTAATGGGAGTTTGGAAAATTCTTTGGAACTATTTGTTGTACCCATACCGCATGCAACGCGTTCGGGCACTTCTTCCTGTTGATTTTCCTCCACGTATTGCATTCTGTCAATGGCTTTTGCACACATTGGTTCAAATCCCTTAACTACTGACGCTGATTCTTTTTACCGATGAAGCGAATTTCTCAAGAAATGCAATAAGGAATTTGCACAATAACCACGTGTGGGCTGAAGAAAATCCACATGAGGTACTTGAAGATCGTTTTCAACATCAGTTCTCGTTGAACGTTTGGGTTGGAATTGTGGGTGACTGACTAATTGGACCGGTATTTCTACCAGGAAGACTTACCGGCGAGGTGTATCGCAACTTTTTGGAACAGACTCTATCTGAGTTTCTGGAGGATGTACCATAGGCAACAAGAAATATAATGTGGTTTATGCACGATGGTGTACCAGCACGTTTTAGTGTGGTTGCTCGTGAGTTTTTAACAGTAACATACGGAGATTGCTGGATTGGTCGAGGTGACCTCACTTATCGCCTGCTCGATCCCCGGACTTAAACCCTCTGGATTATTTCCTATGGGGCCATTTAAAGTCATTAGTTTATTCTACTCCAGTGGAAAATGTGGAAGATTTAAGAAATCGGATAATTGCTGGGTGTAACTCAATAAGAAACGACCCTGGTGTTTTTGAAAGAGTTCGGCAGTCAATGAGGAGAAGATTGGATTCTTGCATCGTAACTGGAGGTAGTCATTTTCAACAGTTCTTGTAGATTAAGAAACTTTACATGTAATTTCTGGTAAAATGTTGTTATTGTCGAAAATATTTTTCGCCCTGTATCTTCGCTTTTCAAAAATCATCAGAGGACAAAATATTCTTAGAATAGCCCAGGGAATAACCCCTTGAATTTTTGCTGTATGTTTAATAAACACCCTGTATATATATATAAAGGTTTGCCTTTTAGTGGTGGGGCTAGTGGGGAGGAAGTAAATATTTTTCGCCCTGTATCTTCGCTTTTCAAAAATCATCAGAGGACAAAATATTCTTAGAATAGCCCAGGGAATAACCCCTTGAATTTTTGCTGTATGTTTAATAAACACCCTGTATATATATATATGTATAAAGGTTTGCCTTTTAGTGGTGGGGCTAGTGGGGAGGAAGTAACGAAAAACAAGTCATGTGGAATGGGTTTGGAATTAATATAATAGATAATTCTTTCAAGTAGCGAATGTAGAGATGTTTTCCTAAAACTTGCCTCGCAGTGAATTTTACAAAGTTTATTAATATACAAAGTGTCTCTAAAATATCTATATAAAAAACTAGCACATATGCCTGAGAGGAAAATATGACGATTTAACCCAACTTACATATATACAGAAGTGTACGGTTACGGAGTTACAGTCTTCTAAAGTGAGATTTGTCCAATTACTTTCCTTCATATAACTATGTTAATAGTTGGACCAATGTTTTTAAATTTTATGTGCATACGTTACGTATCAAAGTTGCAGGTTAAAGCTTAGTTTCGTTCTAATAAGAGTAGCACAGGTGTCTCAAGTGGAAGGATCAAGTACTGTCTTCTACAATATCTTTTACATTATACTTTGTTGTTCTTATTTTTCACAAAATAATCTTATTCGGTATGCAAAAATACATAAAAACGGCATCCTTTAGCGTTAATAAATACGATTGTGTTTGGATAAACATTTGTTGGGTTGTACCTTGTAAATTCACCGTTTGCGGACAAATGCTTATATTTGTTTAGTTTTTGTTATAGTAAATTCGCAGCATAGGTTTAGGATAACAAGATAATAACAGAAGCTCCTATACACATTCGTCGACAATCGCTTAGTCTACAAAGTACAACTCAACAAATTTTCATCTAAACATAATCTTATTTATTAACGCTAAATGCTTTGTACCTTGTAAATTAGGCTTTTGTGGACAAGTGTTCATATAGGTCTTATTATGGTCTTGTTGTATTGAATCTAAGTGCACCAGAGGCGTCTCAAGTGGGGGGATCAGTTACTCTTTCCTACTATATCTTTTACATTCGTTTGTTTTTTTTATTTTTGACAAAATATTCGGTATGCAAAAATACCCAAAAAAGGTACTCTTGTACCTCGTAAACTAAACGTTTGCGGACCTGATGCTCTCACTTGAGACACTGCTGGTGCGCATATTAACATGCAACTAAGCTTTAATTTGCAACCTTGATGAGTAATGTATGCACATAAAATTTGCTCCAGCTATTATCATAATTATATGCAGAAAATTGATTGGACCAGTCTCACTTCAGAAGACTTTAACTCCGTATTCGTACACCTTTTTATTTAGGTAAATTGTGTTAAATCGTTCTGCTTTGGTCACAGGAATATGTGGCATTGTTTTGTACAAACCTTCTAGAGACACCTTGCATTGTGCATTTTTATAAGCAGTATTTCCCAAACTTTTAGGTTTCGCGGCACCGTTTTTGCTTATGTTATGGTATACATCCCTCTTTTTAGCAAGACGGAATCTCAAACTTTCCCGAGCGCTGTCTAAAAATTGTGACAGTTTGGACAAAATGCATAATACCATTGCGCATGTTCAGTTAGGTTAGTTTAATAGTAAGCGTAGCAGCAAGTAGACGCCTAATATTTCGTTTGCGTTCTGTTGCACTTGGGTGATTTAAAGTTTGTATAAATATTTTTCTAGTACAAACATATTTAATCGGGTCTGAACGCGATTTTGAGCGTGCATCTGCGTCTGCAGATAAAGAAACTGCCAACACTACTAAAACAAAAACTAGGACATATTAGGAGTATTTGAATTTTGGTTTTATAAATACAGTAGTTAATGATGAAGAGCGGCTCCAGTGTGTATATGTTTAAATATTTTGGTTGCTGATGAAACCAAATAAACTAAAGAGACCTTTGCAATCAAAGCATAAATATCATGAAAATAAATCTCGCGATTTCTTTGTGAAGAAATTGAAAGAGTTTAGTAATAAGAAATTAGCCTTTAAAACAGTATTGTCGTTGCCTTACAAAGCTCTGCTTGCATCTTATAAAGTTGCACATCGCATAGCCAAGTATAAGAAACATCACACTATTGCGGTAGGTAAATCTTATTCTTCCTGCTACTGTTGATATGGTCGCAGCAATACTTGGAGATATTGAGAATTATGCTGAAGCTATTCAGAAAATACCAGCATCAAATAATACTAGTAGTAGGCACATTGATGATAGGTCGGAGGATCGGCAGGAACAGTTTCTTTCGAATCTTACAAATTTTTTGCTATTCAGCTAAACGAGGCAACGGATAATACCCAAAATGCACATTTGATAGACTACGTTCATTACTGCGATAATAAATCTATAAGCGAGGACACTTAGTTTTCTTCAAAGAAATTCAAAAAAGAGCTACAGGTCCGGATCTATTTCAAATGACTGATAATTATACAGGGTGTTTATTAAACATACATCAATGTGCGATGATATGGGCACTAACCATTCAGCCCTATTATTTTACTGCCAATAGCGGTCATTACCACGTGGACAAGTTATACAACGGGTCTTTGAGCTTATGCAGAAAATATATGCGTTGTTGAAACAAGAAAATCACAAAGATGCCAAGAATTTTGTTGATGAACTGTTCATAATGAAACTGGCTTATTTGACTGACATATTTGAAAAACTAAATATTTTAAATACACAGTTGCAAGGAAATAATACTCATATATTACAACTATCAGATAAAAATAACGGCTTTTCGCGAAAATTGGAACTTTGGTCAAACAAGGTTGAAGACACAGAAATGTTTATTAATTTAAAAACATTTATTAATAATATCATACCAAGCCATACAAATCTGTCTCATTTTTAGATGCATTTAAGAACGTTATCTAAAACTTTTAAACGTTACTTATTTGAAAATGATAGTCTTCTGGCCAAATACGAGTGGATAACATACCCTTTGGAAGTTACACCTACAGATTTATCGTTGGAAGAAGAGGAAAAATTCATTGATTTAACATCAAGTACAGAAAAGAAGGAGGCGGCCGTGGGCTAGAGGTTAACGCGTTAGACTTCTACGCTGAAGATCCTGGGTTCAATTCCCAGTACTGAAACATCGAATTTTTAACGGCCGTTCTTCTTCGCAAGGCAATGGCAAATCAGCGAGCTATTCTGCCTAGTAAATCTTTTCTGGAGTAGAAGTGTTTACAGTTCCCGTGGTTCTGAGTCCACGTTAAGCTGTAGGTCCTTTATATCTGTGTCACACTAAACGCGCAACACAGGCATAGAAGAGAAGATCGCTACGTCTCATAAGAGATAAAGCACTCGAAGAAGAAGAAAACAGAAAAGAAGAGTCAATTTTCGTCGACAATCATTGTCGAGTTTTAGATTAACTCGCAAGAAAAATTTCCAGCGTTACGCAAAGTACACTGCCGTTTCCTACATCTTATCTTTGCGAAGTTGGTTTCTCTGCAGTAGCTTGTACTAAATCGAAGTACAGAGACCGGCTCCATACCGAACGTGAACTAAGGGTAGCGATTATTCAGAACCAAACTTGGACAGGTTATACAGTTCAAAACAGGCGCATTTAAGTCACTAGTTTGTTTAAATAAATTAGTAAAATTTATGTAGTTTTAGATTGTACTCGTAAGTACATTTTATATATGCAATCTTTAAGCATTATGTTAAAATGTTGTGGATTAGTTTATATGTATATATATATATATATATTGCTGTGTTATTTACTCTAAATAATCTGTTTTGCCTACGTTATGTTTCAATCATGTTGAAAGGATACTGTTTTTACTGTTAATAATTCAGATTATGATTAAAATTAAGATTAATTAGCTTATTGTAAACTAAATCATGCTCCGTTGGAGGTAATTGTTATCCTAATTTATAAATTTAAACCTTAAAATATAAAATTGTATATTCCGACCTTTCATGGTTTCTACGATTTACACTGTGTTGTATTAAAATGGTATTTTTAAGTAAAAATTCGTCAGTGAACAGTTATGTGGCTTCGGTTTTCATCTTGATGTTGGATTGATGTGTGCAAAGTAATGTTGGGGTTCTGAAAAGTGAATAATTTAAATATCGTCATTTGAACGTTGTGAATTTACATATCTCAATGTTAATATAAGGAACTAAGATTTATAATTCATGTTAATAGTTTAGATTCTATGAGAGGAAGGTTTTTATGTGCATTCATTTATGTAAATAACAATTTAATGTGAGACACTGGTACTTTTTACAAAATTAACCTAATTGGAGGTTAGATTTCATTTTTTACTATTAATTATGTAATTAACTGATTTTGCTGGTGTAAATGTTAATATTTAAGTTTAATAGGAGGATAGTTAATTGTTCTTAGTAGTCTAACAGCTGAAATTTAAATTTCTGTTAATATTTGAATTTCAAACACGTGTTCATAAAAGTGTTTTAAATCTTAATAATTTTGGTATTAAAATGTTGCACATTTTTCATAAATTGCTTTTATGAATTTAGTTTTTAGAAATAATTAGTTATTTAGGTTGTAAGAGTCGTTTTTGATTTAGTTGATAAGGAGTTTTTTGAAGGGGATTTATTTCGAAGCTTTTGATTGGCGCATATTCAAATTTGAGGTACGAATTTCAGATTTTAAAGAATTCAGTGCTACAAAAGTTATCAAATGGAGAGGACGTATTGTCTTGTCACTCCGAGTGTTAAATTTAAGTCAATTTGGTCGATTTTTGAATGTTGAGGGGCGGAGTTATATTAATTTGAATAATCAGAATGTGACGTTAAGTGTTATAATTTATATTTGTAAACAAAATTTAAGTTTCGTTCAATTTTAAACTTGTGTTAAAGTTATTTTGATTTAATAAATCTTACCTGGTGTTTTCCAAGTTGAAGATTATGTTAAATTTATCTACGATATTCATAAAAAGTTCATTTCATCATGTTTTTGAACTTATATTTCGACATTTAACTTTTGATAAATTTTACCGTCGTTGTATTCCGACATAGTTGACTCAGCTGTTCTCAGATGACTGAAGCATGTCAAGGTCAGATTCCTGCGGATATCTACTTAGAAGATATTAGAACTATTTTGCGGTATAGTACATTTTAGGACCTTTGCAGATGAGAAATAATTATGTAGGTATTTAAATAATTTAGTCCTTAATTGTATGTAAGCTATAAGGTTGGGGAAGCCACGTTGTTAATACAAAATGAATCCTGAGATGTCTTATGCAATTTTATATGTGTGTTTATGTTAAATTTGATTTTTTAAGAAAATCTTGAATTTGATAATCTGTTTAATAATTTTTATTTATTTTAACAAAACATAGCAATATATACAGTGTGTCTGCTTAAGTTCGCACCATATGGAAAACTTTTTTATTATTAATTTTACGAAAAAAAGTTATTCTTTATAAAAAGTTCTGCATGGTCTTAAACATAAAATGCAACCATCAGATATTAATTTTTTCAGTCGTATACGCGGTTTCTCAAAAAATATGAATTTGGTTCAAGAGTAAATTACCTTTATTTTTGACAATATCGAAAATTGTTATTAAGAAAAGTTGATCAGAACTAAAAACTACGTTCAAATATGCAATTACGTCCAATTACATGGAAAAAATCTTTTTTTCTTTTTTTATCTGCAATAACAATGCAAATGTAATTGTAGTTACGTGAAACCTATGATGCACTGATAAACAAATGATTTCTTGATAGCAAGAATTGTTTGACAGTGAACCTCAAATAAAATTTGTTAACATGCCGGTGATATTTAGTGTGGAAGAAAAAGTAGAAATTGTGTTAATCGTAGGTGATAATTATAAAACTTATCGTGAAGCAGCTGAAATATTTAACAACAGACATCCAGAGAAAAATATACACCATACATCAGTAATGAGAATTATGAAAAAATTCAAATCATGTGGAGATGTTAATAATAAATTCACAAACAATCGTTGAAAACCTGTTGCAAGTGAGGAGATGAAGTTAAATGTAATGTTATCTGCAGTGGAAAAACCTACGTTGTCTCTGCGAAAAAGGGCATCTTCGCTTCCAGATATAATTGGTAAAGATACAATATCAAAAATTTTTAAAGAGAACAAGTTTCATCCATATAAACCACAAAATATCCATGCTTTAAAACCTGGAGACTACGACAGACGACTAGAATTTTGTTTTCTTATCCAAGGAAAGCTAGAAGACGATCCTTTTTTGGCTAGGAAAATAATTTTTTCTGGCGAAGCTACATTTACGTCTAATGGAACAGTGTCTTCGCAAAATTGTCGATGGTGGACTGACTCCAATCCTCACTTTACGATTAAAACTCGCGATCAATATTATTTTAAAACTAACGTTTGGTGCGGCATTTACAAGGATACAAGGATAAAATAATTGGCCCTTTTTTTTTCGACAATCTATGACTTATCAACGATATCTAAATTTTTTACAAAATCAGTTGCATGATTTTCTGCGTGTCTTCCAAGACATGAACGGCAACAGGTATGGTACCAGCAGGACGGCGCAACATGTCATAGTACGATGGAAGCAAGGCAATACCTTAAAAATATCTTTAATGGAAGGTTAATTCATAGATATTCCGATATTGTTTGGCCAGCTAGGTCGCCAGATTTAACCCCATTAGATTTTTTCTTATGGTGTTACTTAAAAGAAAAGGTATATCAACACAGGCCATTCACAAACGTAGAACATTTGGAAACAATTATTACGGAAACAATTCAGGGTATAACTCCAAATATAGTTAGAAATGTATTGAGGGAATTTTCTTCTAGAACGGAAACCTGTATTGTAAGAGAAGGCGGATACGTTGAAGCAACAGTGAATTGATGATAAACTATTACACGCTTGTTACGCAAATAACATTATTAGCACTGTATTTATGTAGTTGATAATTATTGTAAAATAAATTATTTTGTTATGTATCATTTATTTTAATGCATCATCAAAATAATGCAACATAGAGGTTAAGAGACGTAAAGGTTATCAAATTGTTAACGAATAAAGAGATAACAGATAAAAGTTTCCGATATTTTCAAAAATAAATTTACTTTACTGTTGGACAAAATTAATATTTTCTGACAAACCTCGTATACGACTGAAAAAATTTGATATCTGATGATTGTATTTTAGATTTTAGAACATGCAGAACTTTTTATGAAGAATAACTTTTTTTCGTAAAATTAATAATAAAAAAGTTTTCCATATGGTGCGAACTTAAGCAGACACACAGTATCTTACTTATCATTGTAGTTAAATGACTATCTTTGGCGAGGTCACGAATTTTGACCCTGAGATAATTATTATAATGCTATATGATAGAATAATTTGAAAATTTAAATTATTTGTTGGATAAATCCATTCTTTTTAATTTGTATTATTGGCGTAACCAACGTATAGAATTTAATTTTGAGCTAGCCGAGGTAAAGAAAATTTATTTAGTTTAATAATTTATTTTTATAACATAATTCATATATTTATTTTGTCACCATCAACGTAGGGTGATTATATTACTTTTATAAATAATTCATAGCATATATTTATGGCCGCAAACCAACGTGGGGCGATTATATAATAATAATTTTATAAACAACTTACATATCATATATTTATTATGACACCATCAACGTGGGGCTACTTAACAAATGCTACGTAAAAACAGTGATTTGAAGAAAAATTACAAATTATATACAAACAAGAGCAAACCAAAACACGCAAGCTGTTACAATTTAAAATTTTATTAAATATAAGGTTCAAACGACGTCGAATTTTCGATCAGACTCGAGTATCTTAAACTTATTTAAGGTCTTAACTTGGAGAGTTTCAGTGCGCAAAAGGACTTCTGGGGATTACAGGACTTTCGAAAAGCATCCGTAGTTTTAAAAGTTTCCGCCTTCAGCTAAATAAACTGGGTTACGTAGCTTTTTTTTATCAAACAGGTCAATTTCCTCGGGAAATTGCTGCAACAACAGACACCAATTTTCACACATGAGCTTCAAGCCCTGGCGAGGCTAATGGTAATCTATTGTATATCGTTGGATATTTTCCCCGGCCAAATGTTTTGTTGCGCCGCTTAAAAGTGACAGGCTACATAATCATAACTCAGGGATACTGTTCGTATTTATTTAATTATATGAAAACGCCGTGAATTGGAATAAACAGCAAAGTAGGCGCTTAAAGCCCATTAATTTAATGATTATTACTGCTAAATATTGCAAGATGAAACTGGGCAATTTTCTTAATTGTTAGGTAATCGTGCAAAGTTTAATTAATACCGCAATTTATGATTGTGATTTTGTGAAAGAGAGAACCGGAAGTCTGTGTACTGTACAATGCGTTTCAATAATCGATAAAAGCCATTATAGCAACTCCCTCTTTTATTTTATCGCACGCAAAGGAATTTTCTTATAGAAGTTTGCATGGATGGCGGTTTTCAACCCCAAACATGGTTTAATCCATTTTTAAAGATTAATTTTGATTAAAATTTGCCGCTTTTGCGATTGGAAGCTTAGAACATCATTTCATCTGACATAAAAGTATAAACATGTTCAACAATTAAATGTAGTATTTAACCGGTGACAGCGGACCGAGCTTGAGTAAATACATAATATATAATAATATAATATAAAAGTATAAATTAAACAAATTGAAAACTAATAGTTCATGTTAACTAAACAATAATTAGAAGATTTCAACCAGTGTTTATGACAGTTAACTTCCACACAATTTATTCTTGTTTGTCGTACATTTTAACGCAACCAAAGCAGCGCTTTATACTTCTACTTCTTACTGAGACTCAACATTCCAAATATTAAACTGATCCATATTAAACACCAGTGCTCCAGTAATCAATGGGGCTTACACTAACAAAATGCACGGAGTACTTACTATTTTTTGAGTCAGCTTGCCACTTTAAGCCTTTCTCATAACAAATACATGTATTTTCCCTCAATGGTGGCATATAAGCGTTGTTCAAGACAGGGTAGTCAAGTTATGAGGTAAGGAAAATCAACGTATGTTCACTCCCCATAGGGGGCGGGCCGCTATAGGGGTCAGTCGAGTTACACACCAGAACCCTAAGTCCATCTTCAGCCAGTAACAGGAATGTACGCATAAGAAAGACCAGGAAAATTGGATAATGGAATTTCCTGAGTGATACTGTCCCAGCATTTACCTGTATGGCCCAGGAAAACCACGAAATACCGGAGTCAAATCAGACGGCCTAGGGGTCGAACCAAAGACCTTCCGAATGAAAGGTAAACGTTCTACCGCTGGGCTACCTTCCCCGGTAGTTACGGGTACTAACCCTCAGTGCACGTTGATTACGATGGTTATAAATCTACCTAATTAAAACAGTACTTAAAGTGCAGATTATATGGGAAGTCGTATTTATGTAAATAGGTCTGAGATGGTTTAGTGATGAGAGTGTCAGTTTTTGTATATAATAGTCCAGATGTCTACCGGTTCGATTCATTCTATATATAGGGTGTTTACGACTGTCGTCGCCTACCCTCTCTCAACCATTTTCTCCATTCATCTTTGTTGTTCCAATCTCCTTCTCCGAGACTTCATCTTCACCTCTGAAGGATCTTCTGGGCCTTCCTCTTTTACGTCTTTCTATTAGGCTCCATCCCGTTAATTTTATTATCCATCGTTGAGGTGTTGCTCAACTCACGTCGCCATACCAGTGTAGTCGTTTTCCTTCGATGTAGGTAAGTATGTCCTCCTTCACTGACATCCTTCTCCGTATTTCTTCATTAGGGATTCTTACCAATCTTGTTACTCTATTGCATCTTCTCCAGTACTCCATTTCTGTGGCTGTAATTCTGCTCTGATCTCTCGTTTTCATGATCCAGTTCTCGGCTCCGTATATCATAATGCTTCTAATTATGGTGTTGCAAATCCTCTTTTTGGTGTTCTTTGTGATCTGTGAATTCCATAGGAACCCATTTATTTGTCTAACGCATGATTTGGTTTGTCCTATTTTGTTCTTCATATCTTGTGTGGTTGTGCCATCTTTGGAGATAGTGAATCCTAGATACTTGAACGTCTTATTTCCTTTTATTTTAACGTCGTCTGCGACTTACAAGTCTGTGACCTGTTCTTCTTCTCTGACCAGGTATTTTGTGTTGTTAAAGTTCAACTCTAGGCCGTTATTTGAGTACCTACTCTTCATTCAGTCTGCGAATCATGTAGCTCAAGTGCTCTTCCTCCTGTGCCATTACTTGATCATCCGTGAAACTTAAGCTGTATAGGTGCGTATCTCTAATTGGGATTCACATAGCTTCGCACTTTTGTTTCCATGGTGTTAGTGTTACTTCTATAAAGGTCTTAAATAGTGTAGGGGATGTTGAGCATCCTTGTAATAACCCTTTGGAAGTTTCAAAGGTTTGTCCGATCCTACTTTTTATTTTAATAGCCACCGTGTTCTCTTGATACAGGTTCTTGGTTGCCCTTATCAGTATATTTGGGATGCTAAACTGCTTCATGCATTTCGAAAGTTTTGCCCTTGGTATTGAGTCATATGTCTTTTTTAGGTCTATGAATGCTAGATGAACTGTTCTATTTTTAGCTATTTTCTTTTCGATTAATTGTTGG
Source organism: Limonius californicus (assembly GCA_014611495.1). Classification (NCBI taxonomy): domain Eukaryota; kingdom Metazoa; phylum Arthropoda; class Insecta; order Coleoptera; family Elateridae; genus Limonius; species Limonius californicus. The sequence goes on along the minus strand of JABXWE010015912.1, from coordinate 10,761 downwards.
ACTGTGTATATGTGATCCATCCATCATCTCCTATCTTATCCTTTATGTTTTCTTCCAATTTTCCTTTAATTAGCTTTTCGTATAGTATACATATTGTAGATATAACGCTGATGTCTCTATAATACACGCATATTTTCTTACTCCCTTTTTTAAATATTAATGTTATGTAGGCATGTGTCCATTCCTGTGGTAGCTTTTCTCCATTAACAACTCTCTTAAACATTCTTTGGATCATTCGTACTAATTTTTGGGTCGATTCATTCTAAAGAACAGAACATTTTTTCTGATTCCTAGGGTGGGCAGTAATAGGTCCCGGTTTCCATTTGCCATTAGTGATCAAATTAATGGCACTCCTCAGTTCTCATGTGACGGTCGCATTGAGAAAGCAACAAGCCCTCCCCGAAACACACAGACAGTACAAGACAATTTACGCACCAACAAAGTAACCTGCAGAGTTAGGCTTTTGCTTCACGCCGCTTCAACACTTTTGTAAGTACACTTTCCTATAACTTTTCTCTAATATTAAAATATTCGAAACTGTTAATTTCCGCTCTTTTTCTTGAATAATTTCCGAATTTCCATGATTTCAAATTTAATTAAGCTTTAGCGCAAATTTTAGCAGTTTTTTATTCTACTCCTTAGTATCCCATTTTATTGCTATTAATTACAATTTCGCTATAAAAATTGCTAAAAACCATATTTTTAAAGAACTTTGCCATATTGCGAAATGGAACTACAGCTATAAACAGCTTTTTGAAAAATACCAACAATATAACTACCCGGAAATAGCAGATATCCTGCTCAGAGCACTAGGTGAGCCTAGAACTAAGAGATGGAAATTTGGATTTTACTCCCAGTACCAGAAACAAATAGGCACTGACCAGATGCTTGGAAGCCAAAAAATTGCACCTACTCCTGTAAATACATCTGAATGCATTGTTAACAGAATACAGCAAACGCCGAAAGTGGAATTCAAAATTAGAAAACGATTAACAGAAATCATCAAAAGCGAACAGCTAGGATTTGGACTGCAAGAGAGACTGTCGAAGTGACCAAATCAATTCTGCCATAGAGGTAATGCATGTAAAGGTAATGGTATTTGCTTTATTGCTCTGGTAGAGGAATAATCTTCAATAAGATTCCTAGCAAGGACGCACAGATTTTTACCAGATTTTTACTTCTAAAGATCGCAACGGGGCCGATCTTCTCATTACTTCATTGCGCTTCCTTTATTTAGTCGTTATTTTCTCTTTCTTTTTTTCTTATTCTCTCGTCTTCTTCATTTTTTCTCATTACTTTTTGATATATGTTTCTATGATTTTCCAATTTTCTGCTGTCTGGTATTTTTCTATTATATGGACTGCAGTTATATCTTCTCCTATTTCGCTCTCTATCTGCCTTAATTCTTCTTGCCACTTGCCACATCGTATTACATAGTGCTCAGGTGTGTCTTAATAATTTTCACAATAGCAGCACATTTTAGAATTACTTTTGTATGTCTTTCTAGAATTGATTAAAGCTTCCGGACCTAAAGCACGAGTATGGACAAAAGTTTTACATGATAACAGCTTTAGAACTAATATAAAAGGTTTACAATGAAACAAAAATTATCGCTATATAAAAACCATAAAAACATTACCAAATTGTTATAGACTCAGGGTTACTACAAGTTTTAAGTGAAACTAAGGCGAACCAGAATGTCATCAAAAAAGTGTTTCACACCGCGCGTTTTGAAACGGCATCGAGTCGCAGTCAAGTTGTCAAATGTAAAATAAATGACTTAAAAAAATTATATCAATGAAATTTTCAAAGGCTACTTAGGTAGATTCCACGCAATTAAACATAGGAAATAAAACCAGGACTATAAAATTACATATAATTTTATACTCTTTTTTTTATTTCTTAAGATTAATTTCGTGGAATTGTTAAATTAAATTAGCGTAAATATAGGAAAGCGAAGTAACCACCTAACATGTTAATTTCTATTTCCAGCTTCTTTTTAAAAAGAGAGGATTTTGAAGGGTAGTACACCCTTTGGGAAAATGTTGTATTAAAATGAATAGTAATTCAGGCATAAAGTTGAATTCAATATACAAGCCGCGGTAATAATGAATCACTCCAACAGAGCTGCTGCGATTACTGAATTGTTTAAAAGCGAAATAAGCGAACAACTTATTAAAATCACTAGCCATTCTATTTCTAACTTTATTAAGCCGTATTTATCATTAGATGCCGCACACAGAATAAGATTGTTTACATTAAATGTACATTTCATAATAACCGCTGATTTGAATAGCTTCTTAATAATATTCCTTTATAATTTATAATTGAAATTATCGTTCATTTAATAAAACTGATCATATTAGTTGTTGGCAGATATTGTTCGTATAATAAAGTTACTTATAATTCATTGTATCGAATTATAGATCATTGTTTTAAATAAGTGATACACTTGCTTTACAAAACTTTCATTATCGGATCATATTATACTGAAGAAATTATTTTCTCTTGGCAAACTTCCACTTAAATTTAGACTCGGTTTCTTTTCAGTAATTTGCCTCGACAAACTAAAAACAAAATAACTCGTCCAACGCAGAAAATAGATTTCTCGTCAAATTAGGAAGCACCCTAGTTTTCAGTCAAATGGAAGATTCTCCAACAAAAGCAATATTGCTTATATAATTGCTTTGGAGAATATTAAAAAGCATTGTACTACGTCTCCGAACACATTTTATTACTTGTCTTTACTATTATTACGCGAAAGATACAATTTGTCTATATCACCTGGAAGCAACAATTTTAAATAATTTACAATATTTTAACTTCAAATCAGTTATTTATTGAATAATTGAAGCACTGGATGAAAGAGACAATGATGCGATAACTACTATAGAAATTACACAGGATAAAGTCACCGCTGCAATAGCTAAACTTAAAAACGGAAAATCCCCACGAGTAGATATGATAACGAATGAAATGACCAAACAAGGGGGCGGCAAATTGGCACGTGAAATGACTACTATGTTCCAAAAAATAATGGGAACAGGAAAAGTACCCAGCCAATGAAAAACGAGTATAACCATAACAATGGCGTAAAAAAAACTCAACAAACTACAGAGGGAATACCTCTTAAGCACCATATCCAAAGTGATGACTAAGATTATAGCCCAAAAAATAACACAGCAGATTGGAATGAGCGAAGAACAACAGGGCTTTCGATAAAATAGATCCTTAGTAGATGCAATATTTATACCGCGCCAACTAATAGCGAACCCGCCGTCTCAAGAATTCTACACAGGAATAACTTTGACCGAAGGATCATAAACATTATAAGAAACCTGAACAAAAATAATAAAACGAGAATAAAAGTGAGTATAGAAGGCAAAGTCCGCATATAAAAAACGTGTGTGAGACCGATAATGACGTATACAGCAGAGACACGTTCAAAAACAGCAAGATCTAAGCGCATCATGAAATCAAAGGAGATGAGAACGCTACGAAGCATTTCCGGACTCACTATTCGAAACAGAGTGAGGAGTGAAAAAATCCGAGAGTGATGTAAAACACAAGACAGTCAGGTGGGTGAGAACAAGATGTTGAAAATGGCGGGACCGTGTGGACAGAATGGGTGACGCTCGGTTAGTGAAATGGGCAAAGACCCAAAAGCCCAATACAAAACCGACTGTAGCAAGACCAACCAAGAGATGGAGAGAATGTTGGACGTGCGCGCCCAAAAAACAGTCACCACCGAATTGATTGGCGCTAATAAAATAGAATAAACAAGACATTGTCCTACTACAAGAAGAAGAAAAAGAAGTATTCATACAAGATGTTTCAGACCACCCGTCCCACCTTTTTCTTTTAAAAAGCGATTAGCAATATAGTAGATGAAAAATGTTTACTACCAAAGCATATGCAAAGAATTTATGGCACTGCTAGAATTTTTTCCTGGGAAAACTGGAAGCAGCTTTGAAGTTTCAAATGGAAGCAAAAGTCATATTTGTTATCGTTGGAGTGAATTTTAAGAAGAATTCCTTCTTATTTCAAATTTTGTTTTGATAACTCTTACAGTTGAGGAAATAATTTAAAAGAAGAATAAAGAATTAAACAGCGATTTACATTTATATAAAATTTCATGTTGTCTACGCGTCTCATTTAAACAATTCTGTGCTCTTTTTATAAAGCTATCGGTTCCTCAATGGACTTCTTCGGGGGAGAGGGAACGGTAAACATTTGTAATTTTTTGTATCATATCCATCCTTATGGTGGGGCGATGTTGGCAGACGAGATCTTTTAATTGTCCCCGCAAGTAAAGTCTAACGGCGTTAGATCGGGAGAATGCGAGGCCCTTCCCTACCTATGAATCTTCCGGGAAAGAGTTTATAGTAAATACTTGCACTATAGATAAATAGTCAGTAAGTATTAACCTAATTTATTATTATATATTTACAGTTAAAAGTACACGTAATTATTTACAAGTGAAATATAGAAGTGAACCTTCTGAACCGGCCCAGTGAACTGGCCTTTCTTCATGGTGCACCTAGATGGTTAAACTTTCCAGTTTCGTAGAAGGGGTGGAAGCTGCCTCGCTAGAAGTTTCCCACAGAAGGAATTCCTGGAAGGCAGCTGTGAGTTTTATTTACAATAGCGACAATCCGCTGGCTACCACCAGGACCTAAGTGGTTTATTATCACGATACTGCAAAGTGCGCTATTGTAGTGTGTCCGGCTTAAGCTAGGTATCGCCGGAAGGTAGGCGTTGGAATCCCAGGGGTTGCCGCCACAAGTTAAAGCAACAACTGAAAAATGCACTGTCCACCAATTACATTGCTGCCACATGGGGGTCTCGTTACCAGTTGAATATTTTTTTAGAGCTCACCAAGAGCATTTTCAAGATAATCTGCGTACATCATTAAATATGAAGTTTAATTGAGAAGCAAGATCCAATCACTCGTGCTCTGAGAAGACTGTACCAAAATAAGGCACCACTTCTTTCGGCTGTCCATCATTTTCTTGACTCCAATATTGCGTTGTGGATATTCACTTATCGTTATTTTTAAAGGTTTCGTTAGTCCAAAGAATTCGGCCGTGAACGTTTACTGAGATACCAGCTACAAAAGTCACACAATTTTCGCAATCATTATTGCTTAGTTGTTGGTGAAGGTTGATATGATATGTATGGAAATCTGCAGATGTTGGGATTCGGCATACGGTCATATTATTTATGACACAATCTCGGTATATTTCTCTAGTGGAATCTTAAAGATTTTCAGTAACAGCGGCGAAGGTGTCAGTTTCTATTTTATTTCTAATGGGTTGCCTGATTCACTGATTACTATTATTATTGCACTGAATTTGACCGGTTATTTGCACACGATTAGCAATACGCTGTGGCTACATTCTAGGACGTTCAGCAGCCCTAACATTTAGGCAGCATGTACCCAATACCATCAGCATATCAAAACCCTCTTTGGAAATAAAAAGGTATCAGCTTTTCAAACTCTAATATTAAGACCAAACAATAAAACTAATTATAAATAATACCAAACGCAAAATATTGTAATTACTGAACAAAACAGAAGGATCACAACAACAAATTCATATATTTGCGAGTTAGGTTATATATGCAATATAAAGCATATATAATAATTGTACATCACACAGGAGGTCTCTCGCATCCCTTTTCCACTTGTTCCTGTCTCTCCAGCCTTCTTTTCCCAGACTTCTTGCTGCCATGAACTCTCATACGCCCACAATCCAAGTTGGACGCGGTGCGGTCTTACTCTTTTCCTTCTTTGAGGTGGTCTTCATTTTAGTATTTTTTGTGGCCATCTCTCCCCTTCCATCCTTTGTACATGCCCGTACCGTACCAATTAAGTATTTTCTACTCTATATTGTCCATAATTATTTCTTCGACACCCATCCTTCTTATTTCTATATTTGGTACTCGATTTAGTTTCGTTCCGCCACAACTACGCCTCCAGTTTCCATTTCTGTTGCTTTTATGGGCTCCGTATTATATTTTGGGGTTTCCCACGCTTTACTCCCATACATTGCTATACTCTGTACAATCACGTCATATATTATTCTCTTAGAACAATTTAATTACGATGGCAGATACCTACTACGATTCTTAAAACCTGATAATAATATCTATCAGATAGTACCTTCTTTTTTAAATTATTTTCTCAACTGAATGAGGTGTCATAAAAGTCAAACAAAAAAAAATATTTATAAAATCGTTAGCCATCGATACCAAACATGACCTTTGCTTCCATTTGAAATTTCAAAGTTGCTTCCTGCTTTTTCCCGAAAAACATCTGGTAGCGCAAATAAATTATTTGTAAAATTTTAACATCTCTTTTACAGCTCATCGCGTTTTAAAAGAGGATGGGACGGGTGGTCTGAAACAGCCTGTACAATTACTACTGTTTCCCAAAACAATATTACACTAAAAAATTGTTAAGTATATATCTGGCAACTGCCTTGCAGCTGGGGTAAAGAATTATTCAAGGAAAGGCACAGTCGCCCCGTTGTACAGCGCGAAATATACAGGGAATTTTTCTTTTTAGTATACATAGCCTATGTATACTTTTAAAAGAATCGCGTCAATTTCGCCTATTGTGTAGGCAACCAACTATACGGACAACTCAAGCATGCTGTGACCACAGCAATCAAATAAATTCAATGCTAAAAAATAAAATTAATCTTTATTTAGTGTCAAACAATTGTTAGAAAATTTAAATCAGAGGGATGCGTAATAAATTCCCATAAAATAAAAACTGAAAGTAATCACGTTTTAACCGAAGAAATGAAATGAAATATTTTATGTTACGTCGAATAATAATAATTAAAAAAAGTTTGTGATCGCCGGGAATTGAACTCGGATCAACTGCTTGGAAGGCAGCCATGCTGACCATTACACCACTTTGGCGCTGATGTATGTGTTTTGTACAAAAGAAATATAATGTGCTTATGTTTAAAGTATGTATTACAAAATTATAGAAAAATGTCGTTCTACCGATTACAGTTGATACTGCTCCCCACTTGTATATATGTCGCAGGCAAACGGCATTGTACCACTCAAATACTATGTGCCTTGACTAACAGATTTCTAATAGACACTCTATCTCTAAATATATTTAAACGTTATTTTCCTAAGCAAATACGGAATCGTTATTGGGTAAATTACATGTTGCTTTAACTATGTGTTTAATACGTTAAAAGAAAGTTAATGTTGGAGGTAATAAATAATATTAATGTAAATTCGAAAATTAAACATAAGTACATCTAGCTGAAATAAAACACCAGAAAAACAAAATAGTGGCGATACTATCTTCCTAGATGCTTTTGAAGAAGACATTTTGCTTTTTCTAATTAGTTTGTGTCAATTACTAATAACTGTCAATAACAATAATTTAGTAGCTACTAAAGTTGTTTCAAGTTTATTACCATTCTTGACCTCCTAGTATTTTCGGAAAAAATCTTCTTACTCAGTCTTTCAATGTAAATTATTCCAGTACTTTTTTCCAGCAAATATGACACTATGTATATGGGAAACTATGTGTTTACGTAAATGAAGATGATATAAAATATAATACAAGAAAAAAGCATAGCAGAAAAAACTCTTTCAGTTTCATTTACGATTAAACAGAACGTTGTGCTGTGCTTAATTACGCCATAATTTCGCAGCAAAATTCTATCCTGCTGCAGATGAAACCGCATTATGATTACGTAATCCTATAATTTTCTGACCGTACTCGAAATTAAACTGCGTTTGTATCTTGCTGGGATGAAACAACGAATTCGCCATTTACATTACAGTACAATTCCATACTTCCATCAGATAATACGTTAACTCACACAATACACTCTTGAAGGTACACAAATTGTGTGACCGGCTTATTGCAAACTCTCTAATTTGTAATTTCCAAGATAAGATAGTAAGCCAAAGTAGAATAACAAAACTGGAAATAGCAGCTAATTTGAACAATGGATGTAAAATTGCCCGATAACATGCCGCTTACATGTTTTATTGCTTGTTTTTTGACACTCGGCTTTAACAAAGAGATGCAAAATACAGCAATTTTCTCTATAATTGCTGTTTGTTTAACACATGGGTAAAAGAAAAATGCTATACAGGGTGATTTTAAACCTGTGTGAGAAACTTTAACCACCTATAGCTGAGGTTATTTAACTGCTAATTCACTTAGTAATTTTTTTAATTCCATACCGTTACAGAGATATGGGCCAAAGTGTTTTCACATTAATACACTAAAATATTAATAACTTTGTGTTTTTTGTCGCATTTTGATGAACGCCTTTGTTTTGAAAAGCTAACAGTCCAAGCTAAATTTACAGTCAAGTAAATGTACAGTTTAGTGCAAAAAGTGGATGAAGTCTGACACAGAAGTGAACACTTTTGTTTAAAAATTAGGTAATTTGTGTTTATAAATTGTTATCCTATTCGGAACTTTGTTGGACAATTGTTTATATATTAAATTTTCGAAACAAGATGTAAAGACCTTTTCTTTCGGAAAATACAAAACCGGTTCAGAAGCTGCAAAAAATCTTATGTTAACGATCTCGTTTTCAAGATATACCCTAATTTGGACATATCTAAACAAACTTTTCACTTCTGGGTCAAATTTCATCCAATTTCCACAGTTAATTAAATATTTTTCCCGACTGGATATTAAGTTTGACTATTAGCGTTTCAAAGCACGAAGTTTAACTAATAGGACAAAAAACAAAAAAATATTTAATTTAGTGAGCTGATGTAAAAAAATTAAAGCCTCATTTCACCGCAATGGAGCCGACTTACTAGATCATTTAGCATTTCAACAACCTCAGCTATACGTGGGTAAAGTTATTCGCAATGTTTAGAATCACCCTGTATAGCCCTGTAGCATTTTACTCTTCCAAATTACAAAAACATTACTACAAACTTTCAATCAGATACATCACGTAGCAAATAAAATACGCGTAGAAATTTAAATGAGCAGAAACCATGTTATTGGAATTGAGCATTCACTGGATTATTCAAGCTTTTAGCTCTATTCATATGATAAACAATCAATAATAACATTTTGTTGCAGTGAGCTTTAATTGTCATCATTATCAGTTAAATTGTGTACATGAATTGGGAAAGGTATCACACTTAATTCCTCTACGGGTGGATTAATTACCCCACACTTCGTGCCTAAATTTATTTAAAATACGAAAGTTAGCAAACAAATCCAAGAGGACGAAACAAGACAAGCGATTGAAACAAAAACTTACCAGATGCTTATAATACTGGCGTGAACAGTAGCTTCCTTAACTGTGATATTTAATATCGGAAAAAAAAACTTCCTGAGTTTATCTTCCAATCGAAGACACAAAACTCTTAAGTGACGTAGATTTTAGAATGGAATAAACTTCCCTATTATAACGAATAATTTCAATCTACGACACAAAAATACCTCCAGAAAAGAATCGTTCTAACTTGCACCACAGACTTCGTGCAACTGTCTTGAATCCAAAATCTCCCCTCAAACTTTTTAAACTTGGACTCGCCCAAAATTCTACAGGACTACCAGCTTCGAAATATATATTTTACTACAATTGGAGAATAACACTATACGCAAAATGAGTTGTCTAAAAATCAGGCGTAAGAAACGTTACAAATTCCCCCCCCACCAGACATTTCGAAGACAAGAACCTGACGAGAAATGTAAACGAACAAAGGAATAAAGCTGAAGCCTAAAACATCCTAAATTGATACGAAATAAGCGACTAGCAGATAGCCTAATTTAATGCAACATGCGTTGCTTACAATACAAAAAAATTAAATAGTGTAAGGGTGAAGGACATTTTGTTGCTTCCTTCAATAATCCCAAGACACTTTCGACGCCCAACCCCCATAATAAAGATAAACCCAACCCAAGCAACAACAACACAAAAAAAATATGAAATGAAAACCACCTGCACAGGAACCAACAATCAAACAATTCTCCAGCTAACCAACTGATCAATCAACCAACTAATAATCCACCAACCAACACAACAACCAATCATCCGGCTAATCCACCAACTACCAACTAACTAACTAACCAACAAATCAACTAAATAACCGGATAATCCACCAAACGTCAATCAACTACCAACCAATCAAATGATCAATCAATCAACGGAGAAATGTTCAAAGACGAGATGTAAATGCCTGAATATAGTGACCTTCCCTTCAATGCCCAACCAACCACCCGAGAATCCTATAAGGGAAAAGAAATAGATGAAAAATCCCTTTTTGTGACCTTCCCTTCAATGCCCAACCAACCACCCGAGAATTTTCTAGTCATCGTCCGACGAAGGTTCATGGTGTGCCTTTAGATCTTTTGCGTGCCAATTTCCTTTAAAACGACCATCCATATCCACTAATTCGAAAGTCCAAGGAGAAAGTTTCTTCTTTATCTTAAAGGGTCCAACATACTTCGGAGCTAACTTGGCGGAGTAATACTTATACGCATTCGATAACAATTTATTCCGATGCCAAACCATTTGTCCAGGAAAATAACTAACATCCCTACGGCGTAAGTTGTAATTCTTCTTACTTTTCTCGTAGGCTTTCAGTAATCTGATGTGTATGTTCTTATAAAGCTTCCGAAACTCTTTAGATCGAATATGAATCTTGGCTACATCACGCTTGATCTCGACATCTTCGTCTTCTTCTAATTCCTCATTGTTGTCCTCAACATTATCTCCATCCAATATTATTTCTCGA
>JABXWE010015911.1:0-17765 GCA_014611495.1 Limonius californicus | reverse complement strand
TAATAAATGTATCTATGAAAATTATTTGTTAAATAAACCTTGGTATAGAAATTATTTAGCAGACAAATATTGGTATGGAATTAATTTCTCACATAAAATTTTCTACGGAAAATATTTGGTAGATGTTTCTATGAAAATTATTTAACAAATAAATGTATCCATGAAAATGATTTATTAAATAAATCTTGACATGGAAATTATATAGCAGACAAATATTGTCATGTTATTAATTTGGTAGATAAAGCTTTCTATTAAATTTATTTGCCAAATAAATGATTTTATGACAATTATACAGCAGACAAATATTATTATGAAAATAATTTGACAGATAAGGGTTTCTATTAAAACAAATAAAGAACAACATTTTTGTGGTGTGTTTGAGTGATAGAAACAAGATAAAATATTGCACGTGTAATCATTATGGGTAGAGTTGACACTACCCCAGATAGGCAAAAGTCATAGTGTGAATGTACAATGAGGCAATATGACCTGCGTACAAGGAGATACCTGGAAAACAGCAATCTAGATCTTGTCAATATTACAATTTACTGTCAGCTTACACCGCATCATCATTTGGGAACTACATCCAGCATTATCAAGTAAGAACCGACCTGTAGCTTGTCTGCCTTTACAAGCATTTGCTCTAGAAGTTTCAGCAACATTTGTTCGTCGGCCCTGCCTGCCTAAACAGGGCCCTGTGCTTAGATTATTTAAACCTTGGGGCGGAAAAGGATTTGATCTTTATGTATTTTGTTTCCCAGGACAATAATACATAATCGGCTTATGCCTGTTAGCTGTTTGTGAACCCATACAAACTAACATTTCACAGGACAATGCAGCTTAAATATTGCTCAAACTTCTAGAGGAAATGCCTGTAAAAGCAGACAAGCTACAGGTCGGACCTTACCTGATAATGCTGGGTGTAGTTCCCAAATGACGACGCGGTCTAAGCCGAAAGTTAATTGTAATATTGAAAGTTCGAGACACCGCGAAAGCCTCAAAGATAATCTAGAATTCTAGATCTTGACAATTCAATACCAATGTCAAGCTGACTCACATTTTTATTGTGCTATACTAACACTGCATAGACGACTTAAGTTTTAAAATACAAAGTAGCAATATAAAAAAGCACCATTTCAAAAGCCTTTTTTCTACTGAAGTTTTACGCTGACATTTGTATAAAAACCATAATAATTTAAAAAGGTGTCAAAGTCGAAGATATGCTTATAAAAAATACTGTTCACTACCGTGCTACTTTAAAAATGGCATAAGAGAAATTGTTAACAATGATATATGTAAATTCAAATCATCAAACATTTTAAATGCCAAAGCAGTTACAATATTTAAGTCTGTCTAACAAATTAGATATGGAATAGAGCTATTCTATGACGGTATAGAGTATAGACTCTAATAGGCGTACTCGTAGAAAATTCACACATGTTCTAGTTATTCTAGTTGCAGTTCAGTCAACGAAGGGCAAGAAGGCCATCACCTAAAAATTATTCCAACAGTTTTGAAATTTGGCACACATACTTAGAGGTGTCTAGTGATAAATTATTTAAAAATCCAGATGAATCGGGATGAGCTCTAGCGGTAGTGACGTGAAACATGGCACTTTTTTCGGTTTTTCGCTTTTATCTCGGAAACTGTTGGTTCTAGCAAAGATATAGTCATATACAAAAATAAAGCTTATAATATTTGCTACAAAAGTGGTCCTATAAAGTTTGTTCGTATATGTAATAGTTATAGATTATTTGGTAATTTATCGAATTGAGAACTGAAGCCAGTGTGAGTTTTTGAGGATTGAAGGAAGAGGGCAAGGCCGTGGGACCCCTCGCTAACCTTGTCAAACACAATAGACTGATCGTCCCCTCCTTTGTCACGCCCTTCCCTTATTCCACATTCCCTTTGGTCAGTCAGTCTGACCCTTTGATGATATTCCAAAGGATAAGCATCAGCAAGCAGACCAATGAAGACCTGAAGACATACATGAAGTATGAGTTTGCTCCCACTCCATTATCGTTGTTTGATGAAAATGGGATGCGGAAAACTAAAAAATCAGCCCTGTGATGCGTTTGAAGTGTCAACTGCAGAAATTGACTTCCCTGACTTCGATATTGTTGTGGATGGTGGCTCCTTGCTGCAAAAGGTATTGTGGCCCAAAGATTCAAAAATTTTAACAATTTGCCACTGCTACATAAAGTACCTTGTCAAGCATTACTTGGACAAAAGTTGTATTGTGGTTTCTGATGGTTACTCCTCCACCGAGTGCAATACTAAGAGAGCGGAACAAAGCCGAAGATACAAGCTGAAGAAGTCGGTGGACATACATTTTGATGAGGGAACAGTGATCACCGTCAAACAAGTGAATTTTCTTTCCAACAAAAAGAATAAGTCAAGGCTTATTTCCTTTCTTTCAGTGGCACTTAGAAACCAGGGAATAGATGTTTGAGAAGCATCTGAATTGGACATTGCTGCACTACCGCCAACGGAAGGAGCAGCAAAACAACATTTCTATCGAGTATACCACCAAGTACAATTTTGGATAGGAAACCAATTATCACCTGAAATCTGGGGGTGGAAGCAAGAAAATAATCGGCTCATTCCCGTCACAACCGAAAACCTGTTCGCACCTAACGAAATCCTAAATCTCATTTCTTGTAAATGCAAGACTAGATGTGGACCCAGGTGTGAGTGTTAAAAAGCTGCATTGCAGTGTATGAACATCTGCCATTCTTGCCATGGCGAATACTTGAATGCCACGCATATCATAATTAATGAGGAAGAAGACCAAGAAGATTTGGATTTACTGCTTCCAGATGAAGCCTACCCAGTGACACTATCTCAACAACCTGTAACGTCCATCACTTCACCGGAAGAAGCAGGACCTTCCTCAAACAAAAAATCTAGATTCGAGTGAAAGAACTACCAAAAATTTTTCTACTACTTTCCCTTTTTTAATTTTGCTTTTTGTTTAAGTACCAATTTCATTTCAAAGCTGTGAAGTAAAAAATTGTATTATTGATTATGCTATAACTTCTTTTTAGACTTCAGTACTACTTCTGAAATAGGGGTGGGGATCTGAAGGCTATCGCTCAAGTGAGCGCTTAAAACCGTTTGCGGTTATAGCCTTTGCATGAAAACCAACGCTAGTTTGGCAGTCCAAAAGGAAGCCCCATCCTCAACGCCATATCTATACCTATTACAGATACGAAAAAAATTCATAGGATCACTTTTGTAGCAAATGTTATAACGTTTATTTTTATATATAACTATATTTTTGCTAGGACCAACAGTTTCCGAGATAAATGCGAAAAATCGAAAAAAGTGTCATGTTTCATGTCACTGCCGCTAGAACTAACCTCTGATTCATCAGGACTTTTGTATAATTCATCACTAGACACCTGTAAGAAAGTGTGCCAAGTTTCAAAACTGTTGGAATTATTTTTAGGTGAAAACCTATTTTGACTGAACTACTGATGCATGTACAATTTATAAAAGAAATTACTTTTAACAAAAACGTAAAAAACATTACCTTACCAGGACAATGTGTAATACATGTGCTTGAATTACTTACTTCCATTTTGATTTTCTATAAGTAACACTATAAATAGCTAAAAGATTTTAATTATTTAATGTAAATGATAATGTTTGATTCCAAATACACTTTTAATGTTGTAAGTCAACTTGACTTGATCTGAACAATAACTTCAAATATGCTACTGCACTTAAAAATACTTCCGGCCCTTCATATAAAAGAAGTGTTATAGTATATTCCAATTCGTTATGTCCCTAACGGCTTCAGCGAGTCCACGCCTATCGCTTGTACCTGCCTGCGCTGTAAAAGTGCGTGAATTACGTTAGCTGTCCTTTGTCTCTTTTTAACTAGTGAGGCAAAGCGAAATAGAACGCTTGTGCGTAGTTCGCAGCATACAATACTTTGGCTATTCAAAATCATTAGCGCGCTGCGGTTATTTTTTTTAATATGCGCCGTATCACAACAAATTATATACATGCAAATAATTTCAAAGTAATTACATAATAAATAAAACAACAAAAGTAACATTATACAATATAATTATCAGTTATAATTTTATTAATCACTATCATTATCTTCAATGTGAAAGTCGTCGTCCGAATCGGAATCCATTCCTAAATGAATCACAAGTGGATTTACTTCTTCAATTATTACACGTTCGCGTTCCCAATAATCTTGAATTGTTTTATCAGTATGTTGAACTGTTTTTTTCCAAATTTCAGGTGTCACTGTAGACAGTGCTTCTTTCCACATACTTATTACATTCTTATCACCATAGCCGTCTCGGCCAATGTGTGCATCATAATAGTTTTTACAGATGCCCCATTTTTGCTCAATTGCATTGAATTGACAATGATAGGGAGGAAGCCGTAGAACTTGGTGACCGGCCTCATTTATTATTTGGTCAACTATGTAAATCTTTGGCTTTTTATGATATTGTGCAATTTTAAGTAAATTATCTTTTTTCGCATCTTTCGGAAAATCTGTTTTTTGCCTTTGTAGCCACTGTTTAATATCTACTTTAAGCCAGCTGGCAACTGGTTGTTTCTCCATAAGAGCTGAGTGATAGGAAGCGTTATCCAAAACTATAACTGATGGCTGTTCTAAATTACCCAACAGATCTTCTTTTAACCACTCTGTGAAGCGTTCAGCATTCATGTTATCATGATAATCCGCGCTGCTGGAAGTTGAAGAAAAAGCATGTGCAGCTTCAGTAACAAATCCATCTTCCATTCCCGCGTGTAGAACGATAAATCGTTTACCCTCTCCGCAAGTTTTTCTCACACTTTTGATGGAGTCATCTTGCCAACTTCTTTTAATTCCACCTTTTCCAAAAACCCATGTTTCATCTACATACACAAATTTTAAGTTTTGTTGTTTTAAGGCTTTGAATTTGCGTAGAAATGTAGCTCTCTGTTGCACCACAGCAGGTTTTTCGCAAAGAGCTCTCCTATCAGAATCCTTCAGAAATTTAAAATCGATCGATTTAAGCGTTCGATATAAACTTGTACGACTTGTACAACAACGTACCTTTCATCAAGTTCATTCTTCAAAGTATCCAACGTCACATGTTTATTTTCAGCGTACATCCTGTATATTGTATCACGAATTCCTTGTTTTTGAGTGTTACAAATATCTTCCGATTTTAATTTACGGCGTTTACTATTGTTCATCACTTCACGATTTGCGACATTTTCATTATTGCGTTTCACAATTGCTTTTATTGTATTTGCGTGTATTTTTAATGCCGCCGAAACCTGTTCTCGAACACTTGTAACTGGCAAAAGCGGACCTAAATTGTCCTTTTCGAGAGTAAAATACTCCAACAAATTTAGAACAAGTTCTTCGTAGTCTACGTGGCGTTTAGGCATGTTGACGGGGTCAAATCAAAAAACTAACTGAACCATGTATTCAATTGTTTCTGCAGTTATATTTTCTAATGCTCATTGAGATACCCATTATCATTATAAAACCGTTTACTAATGGGTATTTAATCTTTCGCATTATCTATATGCAGATTAACTCTGTTAATATAACCTTCTAATTACATGCAACTTTGGGGGCAAGTGTAACTTTAAATAATTTCAATACGTGGTTTTAATTTATTTATTTATTTATTTTAGTTTCCAAAAAAATTGCCAACAATTACATTCGCAAAGTAAATGACCTACGCCACTGTCAGGTAAGTAGCTTGTCCGTAAACCTGTTCTTACAATCTCCGTAGGCGTGGACTCACTTAAGCCGTTAGGGACATAACGAATTGGAATATACTATAGCACCAAACCTACAGAAGTGTCCTGGGTCAACTCATTTACTTTATAGTTTAACTATATTTAGCATACACAAAAATGCCAATGAGATAAAACTGCCAAGTATGGGCAAATGCTAAATGTATGTTTTTGAGTCTGATTTCTATTTGATATGGTGAAAATGGCGCCTACCAATATAACATTACATATTTTGAGTGGGGGCGTAAGGGCTTGGTATTACCTGGTGAAGTACTAAAAGATGTTAAAAAGTGTTTTGCTGTTTCACTAAACACTACTCCTAACTTTATACCTGCAACACTTCCACCACTCAAATTCCTTAGTTTTACTACAGCTGGCCAGTTAAAGGAAGCGAAGAAACTAAAACACATCCTCAGAAAAGCAGTGAGTCTCTCTGTTGTCCTCACATACCAACACTAAGCCAAAAACCTACTTCGTAGTTTTTATAACTTTTGTTTCAAACACATTACTTTTTTTAGAACCCACATTCCAATATCTATTTAAATTGCCAGTTAACTTGCCATAATAAACCCACCCCCCCTTCTACATACTCCATATTTGGTTCTGGAGTAATCTTTGCTTATATGTAGAATTCACCCAGTTGTTCAGTTTGGCACTTTAACCAAACATCGTAACTATCATGCTTCAAAAACATCTGATAAAATATATTATACACTTACTGGTCATATCATCATCGGTATTTTTAGTAGCATGCTCCAGTTTTTTCCATCTTTCACGCATATTATCAGTCAGTTTAGTCTTGGAAGCAGATTTATCAAAATCAACAGAAAACTTGTCATGATGATCTCGAAGTGTGGTGGAGTCAGCACCATCGTATTCACTCTTGCAGGCTTCGATGTCATTATCTTGCAACAAAATGTTATTATTATCTTCATGTTGAGGACTATCCCTTCCTTCCAATTTGTATTTGTATTTTTCGTTACTTTCACGCTCCAATGCACGTTGGTGTGTTCGTACATGTGATTTGAGACTGTGAGGAGTTGAAAATGCACGGGTACAATTAGTTTCTGCACAAGCATATGGCTTTTCACCACTGTGTGTTCTACGGTGGGTTTTCAAATGATGACTGGCAGTAAAAGCTTTGCCACATCCATCTTCATCACATCTGTAACAATTAAGAAAAAAAAAAGTTAATTTACATTTATAGTTAAGTACTTTACAACATAACTTATATACTAATATAATATAACGCAACTCTCAAGCAAAGTGATATTTAAAATGTTCAGAGATAGAAGGTCATTTAAATGAAACAAATGTTGCCCACTTAGGACTGTATTTTTAACCCTTTCCTTGATGGCCCTAAAATATGCATAGCTGGTTAAACAGCAGTAAAAATCTAAAATTGGCCAATTTATTTTAAATAAAATAATGCACTAGAAATACAAATACATAAATAAGAAAAACCTGTAAAAATATTTTAGTAATTTTTACAATAATTATTTTTACAATAGTAATTTGTTTCTTTTGAATTATGTAACACCATGATTTACCTCAACAAATAGCTTTTTTTAATCTCTTTTCAGTGATATAAACGTTGGTACAGCTATTTTCAAAACTAAAAGTTATTAAAGAAAAATCCTCTTATGAACACCGAAAAGAAAACAAAAAAAAAGTTTACTTGCAGCTGTCAAAATTATAAATATTTTTATTATCAATACCTTCGAAGTGTTAGTTCTACCTATTTGCAAAATGCAATTCTGTAATAATGTAAAGCAAACTTGATATTTGTATATATGAATATTGACTGAATTGCACACTTTTTGGAATTGCTTTCAGATCAGTGAATTTTTTGTATTTCTTCGATCATTTGACAACGGCATCCTTTTAATGAACTATTCAGTGTTGAATACAAAAAACAATCACACCGAGCCACCCAAGGCGACTATAGCGGCTCGGTAATGAGAATAACTTTATTTTTGGCTAAAACTTGAAGGGAATCATGAAATGATGCATTATCGTGATGCAACGTCTATGATACATTTTTCCACAATTCAAACTGCGTCTTCCTTACTAACTAAAAAAATCACTTTAAAGCGTCACGGTGAAAGCATTGATTTACTGTTTGACCTGTTAATACCCATTCACACGAAGGACAATCTCTTAAGAGGGTTAACACATAAATGATGATATTGGGTCACCACTTTTCCCCTCCACTTAATAAATTCCTCAAATATCATACACATTCATTTGTATCCTTATAACCTAAACCTCTCTAATAATACTAATATTAAATGATGGTAACACAATCATGATACAGTGAACTAATCAATACCGGGCCTTTTCGTATTGCTAGATTTAAGACATTATTAAATTTGATTTAAAAACATTTGCTGAATTTGCAAACCATGTACGAATAATACAAGTAAAAATAAATATTGCATAGGGGAAATGTTTGAGGGGACACCTAATGGCAGTTGCGCACCCTGCTGCCACTGTAACTCTGTTTGAGGTAGTTGGTGACGTGGTGCACTAACCCAGAGGAATTCATGTGCTCTCCGAGCCACCAGGGTAGCAGCGTGTTAGCGTAAGTTTCAGTCTCATCCAAGTAGGCTCCGTGCAGATCGTAGCATAACTTTGAGCCACCCAAGGCGACTATAGCGGCTCGGTAATGAGAATAACTTTATTTTTGGCTAAAACTTGAAGGGAATCATGAAATGATGCATTATCGTGATGCAACGTCTATGATACATTTTTCCACAATTCAAACTGCGTCTTCCTTACTAACTAAAAAAATCACTTTAAAGCGTCACGGTGAAAGCATTGATTTACTGTTTGACCTGTTAATACCCATTCACACGAAGGACAATCTCTTAAGAGGGTTAACACATAAATGATGATATTGGGTCACCACTTTTCCCCTCCACTTAATAAATTCCTCAAATATCATACACATTTATTTGTATCCTTATAACCTAAACCTCTCTAATAATACTAATATTAAATGATGGTAACACAATCATGATACAGTGAACTAATCAATACCGGGCCTTTTCGTATTGCTAGATTTAAGACATTATTAAATTTGATTTAAAAACATTTGCTGAATTTGCAAACCATGTACGAATAATACAAGTAAAAATAAATATTGCATAGGGGAAATGTTTGAGGGGACACCTAATGGCAGTTGCGCACCCTGCTGCCACTGTAACTCTGTTTGAGGTAGTTGGTGACGTGGTGCACTAACCCAGAGGAATTCATGTGCTCTCCGAGCCACCAGGGTAGCAGCGTGTTAGCGTAAGTTTCAGTCTCATCCAAGTAGGCTCCGTGCAGATCGTAGCATAACTTTGAGTACTGTTTGACCAGTACTCGCTGTTGTCCGCCACGCTGCTCCTTGATAATTTAGAGTAAGAAAAGTAATGAATAACGTTATGTTATCTAATCTTATTTCTAATTCTCATTTGTCAATTTTGGAGTCTTAGGTTTTTTTTTAAGAAATAATTATAAGAATAGCGTTTTTATCTTTAATTATCTATTATTTTTAATTCCTAATATCCTTTCCCTCGTCCATAGCTTACTACGGTTTACTTTAGTTCTTTTGTTTCCGTTTTTCAATGCTTAGGCTTCTTTTCAGATATAAACTTACTGGCATGAAAAACGGACCCAATTATTTAAATAAATGTTTTTTTTTAGTTATAACATAAAAAACACCAAAGTTTTAAAATGTAACTTCTTTCCTAATCTGTTTAGATTCGACTGTAACAAAAAAACTGCTTTCAATTTGTTTTTAAATTGTTTGTTTACTTGATTTTAAGTATAAATTTGGGTAAAAATAATGGTCGCAGGAAATTATTGCATTTGTGCAAAGTTATCTTGGCAGATTCAATTGCTTTTACTGTGATACAAACTAAAGCTCAGATTAGTTTGTTAACGTTGACAGTTATGGCTGTAAACACATTTTTTGGAAACTGGTGTCAACACAAGACGACCTGGAACTGGCCCTCAACGACGATCTAACGCCCATGATGACCGCTATATCATGTTACAAAGTTTGAGAAATCGTCATTGTACAGCTGTAGAAATCGGAAATCGTCTTCATCATGTCCGGGAAGTAAATGTAATGAGCGGACAGTTACAAGAAGCTTTGGAGAAAGAAATCTTACCAGTCGCAGACCTGCTACACGTCCAGAACTTCTCAGGCTTCATGGTGTAGCGCGACTTCATTTTGCCAGGAATTACATAAACTGGGGAGAAAACGAATGGAAAGTTTTATTCACACACGAGTCCAAGTTTTCTCTGCGGTCTCCCGATGGCTATGAAAGAGTATAGCGAAAACCAGGAAAGCGATTTACTAAATGTATCTACAGCTCTAGAGTCAGCTACCAAGGGGGTTCAGTTATGATTTGGGCTGGAATTTCTTTAAGGACACATACAGAGTTGTACATCGTTCCAGGAGGCTCCCTGACAGCTGTCCAGTACGTCAATGAGATTCTTTAAGATTTTGTTGTTCCATATGCTCCTTTGGCTGAATGGAGGAAAGAAGAAAAAATAAGGGTCGAAACATAAATAAATACAATATAATTCACAACAAGATCAGAAAAGCGATACGAATAGCTAAGGAAAGGTGGACGGAGGAGCAATGTGAAGAAATTAAAGAAGCTGCAGGATTATATAAACACAAAATAATAGGATGTTTGAAAGACGATGCAGGAAGTGCAATTGTTGACAAAAAAATTATATTAGAGACGTCGAAAAATTACATAAAGTGCCTTTTTGAAGATAATCAGAGAAACAGCCCGAAATCAGTGACATGCGATACTGGACTATATACTACGAAAGACGAAGTGCAAGTTGTAATAAAACAGATGAAAGGAGGGAAAGCACCAGGGCCGGATGGAATCCACTCAGAATTTCTCAAACTTCTAAATGACGATATTATGAAATGGTTAACGGGCATATTTAATAATATCTACGACTCCGGACAAATTCCCAAAGAATGGCTTAAATCGACATTTATTACCCTACCAAAGAAAACTAGTGCCAAATACTGTACCGACTATCGCACGATTAGCCTCATGAGTCACTTCCGCCAATTATTTTTGAAGATAATTCATAGACGTATCTTCAGACTTTGCGAAGAAACATTGAGCCAAACCCAATTCGGATTTGGCAATGCTGTAGGCACAAGAGAAGCGCTATTTGCCGTACAAGTATTATTTCAATGATGCAGAGATGTTAACACCAACATCTACACTTGTTTTATAGACTCATAAGGCATACAATAGCGTTAAGCATGACAAACTCATACGTATACTTGAAGGCATTGGAATAGATGACAAAGATCTCCGAATCATAATTAATTTATATTGGAATCAATCCGCAATAGACCCAATAGAAATAAAGCGTGGGGTGAGATAGGTTGTGTCCTGTCGCCCATGTACTCAGAGCAAATATTTAAGGAAGCTTTGCGAGGTACAAAAGAAGGCATTTCAATAAATGGAGAAAAACTGAATAATACAAGGTACGCAGATGATACAGTCATATTCGTGGAGAGCTTCCAAGGATTACAAGATATTATGTCAAACATTGCGACAACCAGCCAGCGATATGGATTACAATTGAACACCAAGAAAACCAAATATATCGTTATAAGTAAGAACATTATTCCTTCTGAACCCTTAATAATAAACAGACAACAAATCGAAAGAGTATATCTATAACTTACCTAGGTACCTCAATCAATGATCAATGGGATCACTCTATAGAAATCATATGTAGGATAGAAAAGGCCAGAAGTATGTATATTAGAATGCAAAAAATGTTTAGGAGCCATGATCTAAATATCAATACAAAAATAAGACTACTAAGATGTTACGTGTTTTCTGTTTTGTTGTATGGAGGAGAGTCCCGGACGCTCACTGAGGCTTCAATGCAGAAACTGGAGGCTTTCGAGATGTGGCTGTATAGACGTTTATTAAGAATTTCTTGGGTTGACCATGTGACGAACGTAGAAGTTCTACAAAGACTTAATAAAACAACAGAAATTATTAATACCATTAAAAATAGAAAGTTGCAGTATCTGGGGCATATTATGAGGAATGAGTGGCGCTACGGACTACTTCAACTGATACTGCAAGGCAAAATAGTAGGAAAAAGAGGACCTGGTCGAAGACGCATTTCATGGCTCAAGAACCTAAGATCTTGGTTCTCCATAACAACCACAGGACTCTTCCGAGCAACTATCAGTAAAATCTAAATCGCCATATTGATCGCAAACATCCGGAACAGATAAGCAAGCGAAAATGAAGAATATGCTCCTTTTGTTGGAGATAACTTTCTCTTGATGGATGACAATGCAAGACCTTACACCACAAGAGTCACTCAACAATATTTGGACGAACTTAACATCCCCATTATGGAGTGGCCAGCAGTAAGTCCAGATACCACTCCCATTGAACATGTTTGGGACATGCTTGATCGAAGAATTCGAAGTCATGTTCCTGCTCCTTTGACTTTGAATGAGTTGCGGCAAGCACTTTTAGAGGAATGGGAACTTCCTCAGGAATTACATTACAAACTTTGTGTTTTTATTATTTAAACGGCTTCTTGCAACAAAACCAAAATTTTCTGTTTGACTTTTTTTCATTTTGTCTTGAAAGCAGCTTTTTTTTACTTTAAATAAGCAGTTAATAATCTTTAAAATTAATTGAAACAAGTTGTTTTGTTTGTTTTGAGACAAGAGTTTAAGCATTTACTCATAAAAAGCTAAAATTTTGGGTTTTTCTAAAACAAAACTTAGGTGTCCCGCGTTTCATGCTGGTGAGTGTAGTTTCATTCATTACCCCACTCCTAATTCTGATATGTTTAATAAGTATTTGAAATTCTTTGGAAAAGAACTAGAAAGATATGCTAGCCCAGCTACGTTTTCTGCAGTTTTTTCTATCTATTCAAGCAAATACCAGGAGTATATTAGAGTAAAACCTCGATTTAACAACCCTGATATACTTCAGAGTTAACACTTATTTTGACTAGTGTAGAGTAGAATTGCTTTGTTTTGATCGCAGACTGTCTAGCAGTAGTATTTCTCTAATTTCTGAATTCTGTTGGAATGTCACCAGTTTACAAAAATATTTTCAGACGATAACTGTCATTTTCAAATTAGGTTATCCACACCTCAAACCGCTGAATGGGATAGGACATAAATACATTTTGTCATAGTTATAATCTATTGTTTGTACCAGACTTAGAGTGCAGTATGGACAGCATAGCCCAATACATTTTAAACGGAGAAAACTTTCCCAGCGTTGCCGGTACAAACATACCTGCGTTGGCCCCGGAGGAAGATTTAACTGCGGGGGTCCTTCAATAACAATACTATTTGTAAGCAAAGAAATTTGCTTTCTTAAATGTTATTTGATAAATGATTATTAAATGAGCGCCACAATTGCTTAATAAATAAATTACAAATTACACAAATTAGTTGGTTGAATGTTGGTTTAATTTCAATTTTATTTGCAGTAGGTACTTTAAAATTTAGAAAAGCCTAAATATTATTTAATAAATGATTATTAAATAAGCGTATTATTATTAATGTGTAGTAAGATTATGGTTGTTTAATTATGTTAATGATGATGCAAAAATTTGTTACTGGTTGAGAATTTTCACTAATGTGTTTGACAAACAATTTACCAAATTAAGTAGTTTTAAATGCAGTTATGGACTCTGAAGTTAATTTTCATAATGATCATTATCTGTTGCTTATTAGTACACGCAAATGATTTCTTTAATTAGCAATAAATATTGTTTTCCTTTTGGGTCAAATTATCAATTTAGTTCAGTTTGTCTAAAACCAGGGAAGGTATAATAAAATTAAAAACGGGCGAAACCTTAAGCTTGCGCGAAAAGCAGTTGTTATCAAATGTGCTCAATTATAACCTAAATAGTAGGACAGAAGACGAGTCTGTTGATTATATTACAAAAAAAGTGTCGGAAATGACAGGTGTATCAATCAGGACATTATACAAAGTACGCAAGGAATCAACTTCAGCAATTGGGATACAACCACCAAAAAAACGTGCAAGAGGTGAACCTATTTTGAGTTGTTGTGATAACAAATATGGCGAGGTAACAAAAAGTATTGTTCGAAGAAAAATGCATAGTTTTTTTCTTGACAATATTCCACCTACACTAAAGGCTATTTTAAGCAATGTCAACTCTGATCCCGATGTACCCGATTTTTCCAGGATAACACTGTATAGACTCCTAAAGGACATGGGATTTATCTACCAGAACAGGACAAGACGTGCACTGTTGATCGAGAAATCAGAGATCATTGAGTGGAGACACAGATATCTTCGTGCGATACGGAATTATCGTTGGGACGATTTCAATATTGTTTACCTTGATGAGTCTTGGGTTAACTTGTTCAAACTGTCAATAAAGAATGGGCCGACACCACAGTTAAATCGCACAGGGATGCATTCATTCGAGGGCTGTCCACCGGATTAAAAGCTCCAGCGTCACAGGGCCGCGATTTGTGTTAGTTCACGTAGGAAGCAAGAACGGGTTCGTTGCTGGGGCGAAATTGACTTTTTTAGCCAAGAAAAATTCCCAAGATTATCACGACGAGATGGACGGCGAAGTATTTGAAGAGTGGTTCAAAACTAAGTTAATATCTAATCTACCAAATAAAAAGTGGTTGTAATCGATAATACAGCCTATCATAGCAGGAAATTAAAACAGATACCTAACACTGCTTCTAACAAAGAAACAATAAAGGAATGGCTTATAGCCAAAGATTTCTATTTTGAAGAAGATTACTTAAAACGCGTATTGTTAGAGGTAGTGAATACACACAAACAATTAATGGGTACAAAATCGAAAACATTGCAAAAAAACATGATGTCAAAATACTGCGGTTACCCCCATACCACTATGAATTAAATCCCATCGAGATGTCATGGAACCAAGTTAAAGGATACGTTGCAAGAAAAATTCCACATTCAAGGAAGCGGATGTTCTAAATTTAATTAAAGAAGCTTACGAGAATGTTACACCACAAAATTGGACGAATTATGTGCAACACACAGTAAATCGAAGAAAAAATGTGGCAAGTAGATAATCTTATGGACGACGTACAACTACTTATTATAAATATCAATAGTGGTGATAATGATAGTGATGACGAATAATTTTAAAGGAAATTCCAATTTATAATTCTTGATTTTTATTTACAAATTTTGTACAATTTATTATTTTTTTATAAGCAATATTGAATAAACATAACCTTTCAGTTTTTTATTGTGAATTATCTTTCCAACTTAAGCAATTACAATAAGCAGCAATCAGTTATGTATTTGAAATTAACTGTTGTGTACACAATGAGATTTTAAGGGTTCAAGTAAGAGATTAAAATGTTAAATATCTTGTAGCTTAAACGACACACAATGACAGAAGGTGCTTGCGGACAAGAATGAGGGTTGGGGTACCTTTTCTTTGAACGGCGGAGATATGGCAACAATGTGCTAGGTAAGACTAACACTGCACTCTAAGTCTGGTATAAACTATAGCTGTATGGGGTAATTCAGAAGATCATGTAAGTAAATAAACAGGTTTCTTTTTAATAATTCTTACTGCCAGAAAATAAAATTGCATGCACTGATGCACTACTTTTCTAGTTTAATTTACCAAGCCACTGGATAGATACTAGTTACGGATGTCAGTGACCTCAGTAAATCTACTTGCAGACTAAAATTTAAAAAAGAAGTGTTTTTATAATATAAAAAAAAACACTATCTATTACATTTTTAACATACACTACAAGTGCCACTACTTGCCAGGGTCACGTGGTCCCCCATCTAACACTAAATTAAAAGTCACAAACACCCTGGGAAAGGAGAAACTGTACTCCCACCCCAGAATTGATCTTCACTGCCTTTGGTAGCACGATTTTAAGGTGAAAAGTTTGACCAATGTGCTACAGCTGGCCGTTTCTACAATTCCTAATAACATAGTTCCACTACTTGAAGTGCCTTAAAAAAAGAATATTACAGGAACAGCTACTTAATTAATTTTTTCCTCTAGGTACCTACTCTAATAAATATATAAAAAAATATTATACCTTTTTTTCAGCATGCTTAATACTTTTTTGTGGTGTAAAATCAAAAGAATGCTAAATATAGAAATTTTAAAGATTTAAGTCAACTTCAAAATACTCTTACATTTTCTTTCAATTATGTAAATCGTTATATTTCGCATTAAAAATATTATTATTTTACCAGGTTAACCGAATTCGAATCTATTCCAGTAAAAATGTTAGCTATTGTAGACTGTTCTCATGATCACACTGTATACAGGGTGCTATTAAAACATGGGACCAATTTCTACAGTATACTGGGGAATGTTTTTGCCAAAGCAAGGCCAAAGTAATCGGCCCGGAAATAAATGAAGAAATTTAAGTACATGACATGGAGAGAAAAGCAATACCAACCGAACAGGGTATTGGGAATAGAAGTAGAAGGAAACAAAATCTACAATATAGAAGAAGTGGAAAAGTCCACATATCTGAGCACAGTATTTACAAAGAAATCAGGAACAGAAGAAGAAATAAAAGCAAGAATGACGTCATGACAGGTGTGTATTGGTACTCAGTAACAAGTGAAGTAGTGCTGCATGGGTTAAACTTTCATTTGTACAAAACAGTAATAAAATCGGTCATTACACATGCAAGTGAGGTGTGGATACCCAGTCAAATGGAACAAAAATCATTAGATGCTTGAAATCATGGATAGGAAAGTGCTAAGCAAAATCCTAGGAGGAAATCAAATAAATGGTGTGTGGTACAGGCCAACCAATTAAGAGGTGAGAACATTATGCGACCAGGAACATAAAATTTGACTAGTCAAAGCTCAATGAATATGATGGCTACGGATACGAGAGAAGCGAGTGCCAACAAAGTGTTAGAAAGCCACTGTGAAGGTGCGAGGAGAAAAAAACAACCAAGAACAAGGTGGAGGAAGGAAGTACCTAGAGGAAGATTTGAAACAACTCAACATACAGAGATGAAAAAGAAAAGTATCAGGCAGGAAATAATGGCGCAAGATAGTATAAAAAGCCCGGTCAAAAAACGGTTTGCTATATTTACTATGATTAGCTCTTTAATTTTATAGTATTTCTGCTTCAATCATTAAAATATTTGTTGTATTTTATATTACATTTTTTCCTGGTTTATATACAATTTATGGTAAGCTATGGTATATGCATTTATGAATTTTAATTTATATCTTTCCAGTATGTTGAAAAAAATTAACAATTTTGTGTTCGAGTTTTTAGATATTTTAAAAGGATAAAAAAGATGGATTCATATACAGGGTGTCCCAAAACTCCTGGGACATAGAGCTACCACGTATTCTAGAAGTCAAAAGAAGTCGATTGGACCCAACTTTGTCATATACCAAAATGTACCGTTTGCCCGTGAGAGGGGTTCAAAGTTTACTTAAAAAATCACATTTTTGTATTTTAATGAAATTTGGTACCTGGACACTTCAAAGGATGCCACTACTTTTAGTAACAAAAGAAACCCAAAGAAAATTGGAGAAGGGTTAAAACCACCCCCACCCCCTGATAAATTTGTTCAGAATTTTTTTAAGGATGATGATACGATTCTATGTTTTTTTTTAAGGTGAAGACTTATTCATTAGCTTCATTTTTTGACTCTTGTAAAAACTCCGTAGTTCGTATAGTTTCGAAGAAAAAAAATGTTTACTCAAACACTGATAACCGATATTATTATTGCAGGTTTAATTGTATTACAAAATTTAGTTGGCCGTAGACACAAAAATAAAACTTTTTTACAACAAATGTTCAATGTGACTTCCACCTTCATTGATGCAGAGGTCAACACGACGAAAAAAATTGAAATGCACCCTTCTTAAAACATCGTCGTTTTCTCGTAGTGTGTTTACACCATTTTGAATTCTATCCCACAGTTGTTCAGCATTATT
>JABXWE010015910.1:0-13588 GCA_014611495.1 Limonius californicus | reverse complement strand
TTGACCAAAATACAACGAAGTGGCAAGTTATAACACAAATAGTTTAGAATTACAATTACTATGAAAATCCTCGAACGTTCGTGGAAAACGACGCCGCTGACTCACAATATTTATATTGCGATTTATCTGTGTGGTCAATGGCGTAGTTTACAAGAAAAATACTATTTTAATATTTTTACAAACAATAGCGATTGAAGATCGCTTTTAGGCTGTCTACAAAGAGTTCAAAATCGCGAAATTCTGCAAGTTGACGCGAGCAAAAAAAGGTTTATTCTTCTTGACTGCACCACAAAAAGCTGATTCTTTACCTTGATGGTTGCAAAAGACAGGCACAATGTACGGCAATTTCCAGATGTAAAGGATAACACCGGCGAAGACAGGAACCTTCGCTGACATGAAATGGCTGCAGAACCACGGGCGTTGGGCTTTGACGATGATCCGCCGACAGGCGATTGTACAACTCACTGAAGAGTTGCCTTTTCCTGGGGTTGAATCAAGATGTTCCCATTAATCCGGCAATAGCCGACAGTCTGTTAGATACCCCTTGGTACAACAGCGAAACGGAACACACATTAATGATACCCCTCACAAAAAAACCCGAGCCGCCCCTGCAGCACTTGACGTAATTACGGTCGCCGATTGATCGAGCTTACGGACAACCGGAGCCCTCAAGATCTAAAAATGGACTGCCCCAAAATGCAATGGGGCCTGCACTTCTCCCAAACGATATTGCACAACATTACGAAATCATACGAAATATTCTGGAAAATAATTTGTTGTTGACGCTCCGAATTCCCAGAAGCGTTCGAGGTCTCGCGCGAGAAAACCAAAGTCTGCAGATTTTACACAAAGGAGACTGTTAACATCACAAGCTTCGAAAGACAAAACAAAATAATGAAAATAGTAATCCAGAATAAGAATTTAATTAAACCAGCGATACTAATTCCTACGAAGCGGCAAACGAATCACGGAACTACCAAAGTGTGCGGCAAATTTAAAAATCACATAACAAATGACAAATCTGTATGCTGACCGAATGTACCCTGCACTGTCCGAATGTAAAAATGAAACATGAAAAAAAATCCAAAATTTGTTATATTCATATAAAAATTTGCCGCTTCATTTGAATTGGTCACAATCTAATGGCCGCTCCAGGACTTAAAAACGCGATTTTAATTGCAGTTTTGTGTTGACTACAGGTTTGTTAGTATTTCCTTTTCAGAAATTAATTTATGACCAAACCAGTCTCAAGGTTTTTTTCCTTTGTGAACTATATTTGCCGATCCAAAAAAACACTTCCAAGAATTCCCTTTAGCTGCGTTAGCGTTCCAATATCGGTTCCCTAATATTTTCTCGAAAGTTGCACGTGGCGATTCTTTCTAGAACAAAATAGGCTGGGAATTTTGGTTGCGGCACGGGGAAGAAGTCAGTAGATACTAGACTCTTGAGCCGGAACGACGTTTTTTTACAGCGGGTCTTTTCGCGGCTGCTCTGCTATATCGAACCTACTGTATCGTACTTTTGCTTTAGACAAAAGAAAATCCTCGACAAAGTCGGATTTGATTATACCGGGTGCCCGGATTTCATGGGGATTTTCGTGGGGATAACATGGGTATCTTTCTTATTATTAAAGATAGAGATTTGGTTAAATAGACAATGTTGTGCAGGATTGAATGCCGATTCCAATTTTTCCGACAAAAATGTTAAATTCCGAATCTTTTAGAAATTATTTAAAAAAAACTGAAAATAGTGATTTTCTAAAAAGTCGAATATTTCCCTTATTATAACAGATATGAAGAAAAGTTTTATATGAAAGTTATTTAATTTAATGAAACATAGTCAAAAATCATATCAAAATAAAATTAAAAATGGCGGTTTTCGAGATATCAATATACACTTTCTTATCTTAAATGGACGCCATATTGTTTTTTTACATGGGCAAATAGAATTTTTGTTTCTCTTTTCAAAGATATATAACAACCTATGTCTGAATACAAATTTATAAAAAATATTAATTGTTTTTATTGCCGGGATAACAATGGATAATAAAAAAAAACAAAATTTATTTATAACAGCGAACTGTAATACAAACTCAATTATGAAAACAATAATCAACAATGTTAAATTACTCAAATAATCCACACCAATCACTGAAATTTATTTTTATTTTATAAATTTAAACCATCTCGAAGATTTAGATCTGGAGACGCAGAAAGAAGACTGCACTTTTGCAACTGGTATTTGGGCCAAGTGAAAGCAAATCTCAATTTCAAGAATATCATATGTTTACCAATTGTGGAATGTTTAATAGACGTAATAAGCATTACTACCCTCAAACTAACTTACAGCTGACTCTTCCAGTTCGAAACCAAGTTACATTCGGTTTCAATGTTTGGTGTGGTATAATAAATAATAGATTAATAGGCCCCATTATTTTTTATGGTAGTTTAACGGGACAAAGGTATTTCTCTGTTTTACAAGAGGAGATCGATGATTTAATAGAAGAGTTGCCACTAGAAGCAACTAGACAGATGTGGTTTCAACAGGATGGGTGTCCTTCGCATAATACTCGTGCCGTTATGGACTATTTAAATGAGCGATTTAATGAGAAGGTAATTGCAACTAATGGAACGGTACGTTGGCCTGCAAGATCACCTGATTTGGCTCCTTGTGATACCTTTTTATGGGGCACCGTTAAAAATAAAGTCTATGGTCCTACAGACAACAACGTTGAAGAATTGCAGGAAGCAGTGTTTGAGGCATTTCACAGTATTAATGGCAATACTATCCATAAAGTAATTAATAGTGTTCAGAAACGGTGCTAACTTTGCATTGCAAACAATAGCGGATTATTTGACTAATTTAACATTGTTGATTATTGTTTTCATAGTTGAGTTTGTATTACAGTTCACTGTTATAAATAAATTTTGTTTTTTTATTATCCATTGTTATCCCGGCCTACTTGATTTAGAATTAAAACAATTAATATTTTTTATAAATTTGTATTCAGACATAGGTTGTTATACATCGTTGAAAAGAGAAACAAAAATTCTATTTACCCATGTAAAAAAACAATATGGCGTCCATTTAAGATAAGAAAGTGTGTATTGATATCTCGGAAACCGCCATCTTGAATTATTATTAAACTAAATAACTTTCATATAAAACTTTTCTCCATATCTTTTATAATAAGGGAAATATTCGACTTTTTAGAAAATCACTATTTTCAGTTTTTTTTTAAATAATTTCTAAACGATTCGGAATTTAAAATTTTTGTCAAGGAGATTTGAATCAGCATTCAATCCTGCACAACATTGTCTATTTAACCAAATCTCTATCTTTAATAATAAGAAGGATACCCATGTTGTCCCTACGAAATCCGGGCACCCGGTATATTCAGCAGTGTTAGCTCTAATATAGAGCAATTAAGTGTAATTGTTCTCTCGATTTATTTGGATAAAAGCGAAATTGATCCCGTGGAAACTGTGCTTCGTCGTTCCACTAAAATTGATCCCGTGGAAATTGTACTTCGTCGTTCCACTAAAATTGATCCCGTGGAAATTGTGCTTCGTCGTTCCACTAAACTTGATTCAATGGAAGTGGAAATTGTGCTTCGTTGTTCACTAGTTTGATTCCGTGGAAGCAGAGGTGAACTAATTTTCCCAGGGGCGTATCTACGGACGTGTCGTCCCCAAAAATTTTCTGAAGTCGTCTACCCTTTTCCTACCGGACCGGGGGGAACAACCCCGAACTGTACCTACATCTGTTCAATTCCTCGAAATTGTGCCTGCCTGCATTAAAATTCAAGGTAAAAACTAAAGTTTTGTGTTTCTGTGAAGCGAAACCTTACGCGCTATTTGCAAAATTCAACCTCCTTGAACCTTTTTGTTGTTTGTAACAAGAGCAACCTTCAGTCGTTGTTTGTATTACCAAATATAGAGGTTAATTACTGTGTGATTTGTGTAAGCTCTGATGCCGCTGGCTCCGTGGTCTTTTACGACCGTTTACGCGCGCCAGTAACGGCGAGCCTTTGCTTGAGCGCTCAGTTGACTATCTATAAAACAGTTTCTTGAAAAAAAATCACCTTTATGCTGTCATTTTGTTGTATTGCCAATAGCTTCATTATATGTGTTTTAAAATTCAGTATATCTTTTATTGTTTGTGTTAGTATTTGTTTGTGCATGAATTTTGCAAGCTTCACATATATATAGGAGGTGGCACAATAAAGGTGAGTTCGACTCCCGTAAGCTGTTGGCCTCTCGGCCTTCCACGAGGACCTACAGTCAGCTGTATTTGGAAGGTGGCACCCACTAATTTTAACTTACCCTGTACACAACTACGAAGATTTCCTCCCGTAAGCGATTTCCGTGAACTACCCCTACTCCTCTGAGCTAAGCTGTAGGCCTTTTTCCACCTATCCGGTTACGGGTCGACGGAAAAGCCCGTTTGGCCCGTAACAAATTGTTTTCTTATAAACTATCAATAAACAGCCAAAAATTTAATGACAGTGAGAAAGCAAAAAGGTATTAGATTACATATAACAAACTTGCATAAATGTACGACGCGAAGCGGAATGCTTTTAACGTCGCTAATGCTTTAACGGCTCAATCATACGCTATTTTTATAATACCTGCATCATAAAACGGAAAATAAAGCTGGAAATCAGCATTTTGATTTTAAATCAATTTATAAAGTAGCCTGTGTGATGTGACGCAATATCGTAAACATGGAGATTGGTTAGGATTCGCTGTTTTTGCAATTTGACTCCCGCTATTAATTTTATTTTCGTTATCACTTTAATAATAAAGAAGTTGATGACGTCATTGTTACTTAGCAACTTTAAGGCACGCGGTTGTTTTAATATGGTGTTTTTTCACGCCATTTCGTTTGTTAGACAAGGATTATGATGCAGGTATAATAAAAAAAGTATCAAAATATTTCATGATGAATTTAATTTATTTTGGAATCTTTTCTTCTCCCTGTTGTAAGCGAAGACGAGCAGCAGCTTGAGCAAAAAAGTATTGTTACCGTGTTATAATTTAGCAACTTTCTGTAAAATAGGTAAGAGGTCCCAGTCTGAGCTTGCGGTTTGAATTTGGTGCTATTTTCGAACCGTCAAACCTACAATTATTTTATTTTGCACCTATAATCTAGAGACCAGGAAATTCATCATGCACTGTTTCAGAACGGAAGGACGTATACAAATCTTGCAAATCTTTGACGAAAACTACCATATGTTGTAAATACGTTTCGTAAGCCTTTTGTTATTTTTGTCGGAATCATGTATCAAGTGACACTACAACGCGCAACCTAATCAGTAAATTCGAAGCATCTGGTTCGGTTCTTAAGGCAAAGACACCAGTGCGTGGTCGTAGTGGTTGTTTAAACGAAATTACAGCTAGAGTGAATGAAAATGTGGCCGAAAATCCAAGACTGCAACCTCCAATCTCCATTCGTCACCGTTCGCAGCAATTAGAAGCTCCATGATACGAACAACGAAATGTCTTGAACTAGACGCATACACGATTTGGTTAACTCAGGAACTTAAGCCTGTAGACCATAAGCACCACCGTGCGCTTGCTAATTGGATCCTACAACACGCTGCAGGCGATGCTGAATTTTGCAGCAAAATCATCTTTACCTCGGCTAATATGTCAATAAGAATATTGTCGCGTATAGGGAAGTAAAAACCCTCAAGTGTCTGAAGAATAACCAATATATCTGAGACCAGTTACAGTATGCCATGGTTTTTGGGCTGGCGGTGGCATTGGGCCGGATTTTGGAAAACCAGGATAGCGAAACGGTTGCTGTCATTGGCGAACACTATCGCAATATGCTAACGAACTTTTTATGGTCTCAATCGAAGGATTTTTCTTTCAACAAGACGACGCTCCGTGCCACAGGATAAGAGAAATATTGGCTTTATTGTAGACTAAATTTCCTGGTGGTGTCATTTCCTGACATTGTGATCATCAATTCCGAAGCAAAATCAAGTGATCTAACGCCTCTAAACATTTTCCTTTGGGTCTTTTACAGACACAGTTTACGCGAACAATCCGCAGTCGATCGACGACCTCAAGAACAACAACTAAGGGGAGCAGTTGGCATAGCTTTTTATTACGATTGTAATTACCACTTTAAGTTTGAATGAATAACCTGGCAAATTTTTAAAACTTAAGAAGTCGTTTCAAAAAACAAAACCCCTAGTTCAAACGGGACACTCTTTATAAACCAGTAAAATCATAATTCTATAAATAGAATGTTTTAAAATTTGCGGATTCCACGTTCAACCACGTTGCAAATGATCATAAAACTTGCGAATCAAAACAAAAATGAGTGCCTTTATGAAACTATTCCGCGAAAAATGAAAACCGTGGTAATTTAAACATTAACCATTATGACCCGCAAATTATGTCATTGACTGAAATTACTTACAGAATTGGTAGACGTAATTTAGTTCGTATTCACATGCTACCCCATAACTTATGCCTGAGACATCCATTATCATACAGTGCTCACGTATTGATGACAAATACTGAGTACTGTTGTCCAAGTTCAGAAGTGAATCAAATCCCATAGAAATCATCTCGCAACTGTCTTCCCAAAACCATAACGATGGGGTTCCCATTTTATAAAATTTCGCACCAAGCCATACATGGCGAGTCGCGTTCCCGTGTTTTTCCATAAGTGCACTTAAATGGTTCATCTCTATGGGTTGTCCTATCTCAACTAAATGAGCTGAATGGCTTGCATAAACATTTCTGCAGATGTCTCTAGCATCGGTCCATTTTTTTTTTTATTGTGATAAAGCCGATATCCATGGTCGCCGATTATGAGATCTGTAAAGCTCGTTCCATTTTCTATGTAACATATACATATATGGGAGCTTCTGTTGAGAATGAATGAATGAGATTCCACAAACAGAGCGTGGTGATCTAGCGCGACACAACGTTTCAATTGCATTTTACTATAACTCCAAGGAGGATAGCCTGTTATATCAGGTATACTTCGTAATTTTATTGGTTCTGGTTCGAACTGGTACGTGCCCTCAACCCGCCTCGCACCGCTCCCCGCAGCTTTCAGATGATGCCCACCTAAGATTCGTGCATAACTTATAGATGGTACTACTGCTAATGCGACATCAGGATGATATGAAAGACATTTTTCTTTAGCATTATAGTAGGAGGATGGGTTATTGAAGATTTTGTACAAATTTTGGCCAACTTGCATCCAGGTTGAAGATTCCTTTTCTTTTCCATGGCCTAAAAAATATTTTTGTGTGCAACTGTCAAAAAAACGTCACTTTTTTTTCTTGATTTTGAGTCGTGAAATAGCATATTTGTTTATAGTAAAATAAAGTCTTGACAACGTAAAAAAAAGACTTTTTTTTAAAACCGGCCAGAAATTAGTACTTTCCGGTTTATTTTTAGGTCAGAAAATCTCATTTTGTCGGACCGGGCCAGAAAGTTATTGTGAGAGTCCGGTAAAAGCTTTTACCGGACTCATTTTTATTTATCAATTGGTTTCTATAGTAACCGGTATTTTTTAAAACTATAAAATAACTTGACATATTTTGACGTTTAGTTGAAAAGGTGACATAATAATAATAATATGAAGTTTATGGTACAACAATGCCCGTTTTAAAAAAAATATTGTACGTAACACGTCCCAAAAGTGCTTTTACTGGACTCGCGAGCTTGCAAGACTCGCCTGCGGCTCGCCCTGCAATTTGCCCACTCGTCCAGTAAAAGACCACTTTCGGGACTTGTTACGTAAACTACTATTTTTTACCGGCCGACAAAGACTTTTTTTTTACGGGTCATGATCTTGAATGAAATTAGCTTTTATTAGATAATTCGAACGTTATTTATCTTTAATTTTGGTAATTTTTCACAGTTGCACACAAAATTTTGTATGCCACATGGCCGTGAACTATCTTTTTTTTATTCGAATGATTATTTGGCTCGGCTGCGCCTCGCCAAATAATATTCATTCTCATAAAAAAAGTCCTACTTCACGGCCTTGTTCCATAAATAACTATTGTACGTTCGGGAAAAAAAGATTTTTATTATTTGCCATAAACAGTAGCCTACCTGAACCATCTGGATTTTTTTTTGGTTGAACACAGTTGCGATTCGCAGGTGTCCTGCTGTTTCCCAACTGTTCTTTAACAATCATGTTTTACTTAATGTACTTATGATATTGTATTGCAATGGTGTGTTCTACAAACACTGTCCATAACCAGGCAACTAGCTTCTGAATGAAAATGAAGGTTACCCTCGACAGATACTAACACTGTTACAATAATATTAATTTACCTCTTAGAATCACCTTGACTCGTTTTCTTCTTTTTATGATCTTGCAGTCTTTTTATTGATTGGGCGGCTGCAACAAAGCATGTTTAATAAAAGTAATTCACGCTGTAATAACTGCAGAAATAATAATTCTGGTAAAAGATCTTATGATAACTATAACTTCAAGTATTGATGATACGGGTAATATTATATGCTTTGGCAATAGCAGTTGAAATAATACATATAGTAGTAATAGTAGAAGATGTAGTAGATTAGTAAGGTCATTAGTAATAATAATTTAAGTATCAATACTCTACTATAGTACTAATATAAGAGATTTTCTTAACAGTACGTAATATGCCATTAGTGATTGATAATGATGCTGATAATTGTAATGTGTTATGATTATTAACAGTGTTAAGAATGGAAATAGCGAC
The DNA here is from genome assembly GCA_014611495.1 of Limonius californicus. NCBI lineage: Eukaryota > Metazoa > Arthropoda > Insecta > Coleoptera > Elateridae > Limonius > Limonius californicus. The sequence continues at coordinate 4,857 of JABXWE010015910.1, read as the reverse complement.
AGTGTGTTATAATATAAACAGTACGGTAAATAAGATATATTTGTTATGTAATAGGTGATGATAATGGAATAGAAATAAAAGTTGTAACTATGGCGACAACTTTACTACTAACAGTATTCATATCAATGGTAGTAGTACTGATGTAATAGTAATAGTAGTTACACTGAAAGTAGTAAGAATGATCCTTGGTTGGGGTTGCTTGTGGTATAATATTAGTTATGGGTACAGTAATACCGCACCATAGGGTCGATGATGAATTGTTTTAAATATAGAACTGCTATGATAATGGTAATGCTCAGCGCCTTTTTTAGTAGTGTTAGCTGTACCGATTTGTATGGGGGGAAATAAAATCTATGTAATCTAGTTATAACTTCTTACAAAATTGGCAGATGCAACTTTGTTCCAATTTACATGGCATTCCATAGTTCATTTCCGAATTGTCCATAGCAATACAGCTGTCGTAACTTTGAGAAGACGATTCGTAAAGGATATCGCTAACCCATTTCATACGCATATTGGGGTCTGTTGGGATTTTGTCTTTCTTGCTATCCCACAACCAAGTTGGCGATTTGTTAAATATTCCTCCAATCCATGCGCGGTGAACGGCTGGCCCTTTTTGCACCACAAGGTCGAGCAAATCGTAAAACTTTGTTGTTTCCCGTATTTCCGCTAGATGCGACGAATACTGTACATAAACATCTTTGCAATAGTTTCTAACGTCTGTCCAGTTTCTCTTGCTGCGATGAAGACGGTATGCGTATTCGCCGCTAATTAAATCAGTAAAATTAGTTTTGTTTTCTATATAATAAATGTAATGTAATTCTAAAAATACAGTGATATTCACTACTTGTCGATCAGGTAGAATGCATTTTCCCGATTTTTATATTGTTTTGTTTTTCCAGGGAGGGTACCACGTACTGTCTGACGTGTTCTGTAACCTGATAAGTTCTGGTTTGAACTGATATCCCTCGCTATACCATTTCGCCCCTATCCATGCATGTGGAAGTTTTGATGTGCCCGACCGAAGATAACTTCCTAAGGTCTGCGAATGGTTGAATGACGTCACTACAGCTAACTGAGCGTCGAGGTGATGTCTGATACACCTTTGTGTTGCACCAGCGTAGTTGACAAGTTCGCGATAGATTTTATAAGATCGCTGACCCAACTGAAGTCAATCTGTATGTGTTAAAGCATCTTCTCCTAATATTCCTAAAATAATGAATTTATATAAGCAACTTTGCCTTTATTCTTTATACAAAATTAACAAATGCGCAGCAGACAATATTACCCATTAGACGAGTGCTTTTGTGAGAATGTGGTTTCGGTTTCTTATACTCAGTTTGTCCTGTATAGCTTGATGGGACTTCTTTGTCTTGCTGATGAGACTGTGTAATTTGCTCTCCATCAGCAAAATGTAGTGAATCGACACTCGAACACCATACCATTACAATCAGAAAAATAGTCACTATAAACCATCTTTGGTATAAAATCATTTTGCGTTATTTTCTTTTATAAAACCGTACACCACGGAATTAATACTGTGTACATATGAACTGTTATACGTAAGTTCTCAAGATAACATCTGGAGATTTCTCGGAGTGGTGTTGTTTTTAAACCGACCAGAGCTAGTACGCGATTCCTGATAGCGGTGTTTGTTATATTTACAACTAAATGGTGAATAATATTGGAGAACTGTAACTGATAGATTAGTCCCATCGCATCTTCGCTGTTTCATAAAAGAAAGTCCTGTGATTTATTTTAAAGCTTGGATTTATTACTAAACTACAAACAACAGCAAATTCTATACAAACATTTAATCTTCAAAATTGGATTGTTTTTTCTTCTCGTCTTCTTCTAGCCGTCGCAAATTTTCAGCAGCTGAAACAAAACGACGTATTATAATATGGAATTCTATTTGAATCAAATATTTCTTACTGAAATGACAGACGAAATGCTGTTCATATCTACACATTGTTCCATAGTTTAAGGGTATAATGTGATTCTCCCTATCCATGCTAAGGCATATAAAGTCTATTTCAATATCTTTCTCAAAGGAAGCATTTTTAACCCAATTTAATAGAGAATCTGGACCCGTACTAATTTTTGCATGGTCGGAATCCCATAACCACACTGGTGGGGAAACAGTAGTATTATATTGTCCCGCAAGCCATATATGATGAACAGCTGTTTTGTTTTCGCCCATCACGTAGAGTAAATTGTAAATTTGTTCTCTACCTCGAATCTCCGAAAGCTTTCCTGAGTAGTTTTGATAGACATCCGTGCAATAATCGCGAGCCTTAATCCAATTTCGCTGTATGAATTCAAGACGATAACCATCATTTCCTATGATTATATCCGAAAATGGATTGGTTTCATTTTCCCCAATCTTATAGCAAATATACGGCCGTTCCCGTTCGCAGTGTGCTTCTACAAACAAAGTAATATTTGATAAATGCCTGTCAAGCAGCAGACAACCTCCAGGCTTCTTTAACTGCTTGTTTCTCCAAGGAGGGTAATTGGAAGAATCCGAATGATTGCTTAAAATTATATCTTCTTCCTGGAATATGTAGTTGCCGTGGATCCACCTCCCTCCCATCCAGGCGTTTTCAAGACTCGGCCTGCCTATCAGCAGATATCTACCAAGCTGTTGAGCATCTTCAAAAGTTATTACTACAGCTAGCATAGACATGGGGTCATGTTGGTAGCACTTTTGAATTGCAGTGTCCCATGGAACAAGCTCTTGGAAAATTTTATAATAACGCCGCCCGATTTTGATCCAACCTGGATGAGTTGAGTTTTTGCTGTCTGCCCCACCACCTGCAATGCATTTTAAAAATGTAAAAGGAGATAACATTAACAATCGCACTTACGTGGCCGTTCACACATTACTGCTCGTCTAGCCCTGCAAACCAATGGCCGAAATTGCGGGTGATCGTGGTAACTTCTGCTAAAGGACAAACATTTACGATCGAATGCCTTAATATCTATATTATAAGTAAAATTGTGAACAATAGTTTGGTCAATGGGTTCATGTTGGTCGCCTCTTATCCACAACCATCTGTTAGAATGTTTCTGCTGCACTCCTGATATCCACAACGTGTCCATTATTAGGTTTGTCTCGGAAAGAGCTTCTGCAAGAAACTGAGCCAACTCCATCTTTTTTACGAAAGCGAGATCGGCTTGATAATTTTCGCTGCACAATAGTATTGCTTGCAGAAAAGTTACCTTTGTATTAACAAACAGGTACTCCGTTTTGCCAATAACAAACTGGTCTACTCCCCCATTTACCGTGTATGGTTCTGTAACGAAAACGTTCTCAATAATTTTAGTTTGCGGCAAAACGATCTGAATGTAGGCTTACCGATGAAATTAGAATCAATTATATACTTCCGAGAATGTGCACGTTGTTGGACTATAACCAGAGTAATAATAAAATTCCAAAAAACCTTCATCTTACATCTGTATTTGCTAACGTGTACTTTCATTAATGACACACAACTAATTAATATTTACGATATTCAACCACGTAGTACCAATATGTGTTAAGTTGGTAGAACTCTTGCCACTTCCAACGTAGCGGGAAGTCTCAATAAAGCAAATAGTTCTCTGCAAAAAATCCACATAGCATCGTTTCAACGGAAGACCAACTCTTAAAATTTGCTTTTTACGTAAATATATACGGTTTGAAGTGCAGCATCGGCGTAGAGCTAAGCAATCCCACAATGAAGAGTTTTTTTCGGAACCTTTTAGTTAGAAACAGAAAACGAAATACTAGCATAATTTTCTTTTGCACTGTAAATTACAATAATTCTGCAATTTTGAACTGTTTTAGGGGCTTTACCAAATTGGTATTTGTTGCGAAGTTATTACAACAATTGCAATACAACAACGCTAACTTAATCATTTTGCATGTTGCTAAACTACTTTATAATCTATTTAATCAGCTAAATGCTAGTTTGGTTCAGTGTTATCTTAATGCCAATAACTACTACTGTTAGCCTTCTTCTCACCAACTTAACAACAATTACTAAGTAATAATGTAATGGTAAAAAGTACCATTTCAGTCATAAATCATGAAAATAAAAATCTTTTACACTTAAAGTTTTTATTGCGTTTCAAAGAAATTAATACAGATACAATTTCAAATTACACTTTTTTGTGTCCGTTGATAATCACAGATCTGTTCTGAGCTTCCTCCTCTTCCAGTCGTTTTAATTGGTCAGCAGCTGTAAAACAATAACAAACAGGTTTGCATACGTTAAATCCTAAGTAACATTTTTGCCTTAATCATGTCATGTATGGTACTTACGAAAGTGACAGACAAACGATTGGGAATAATGGCATTCGGTACCATAATGTAAAGCTTGTATATGATTTTCTCTGTCCATATCCAGACACTTGTTAACAGGATCAGCCTGCTCATCGTACGATCTGTTTGTTACCCAATTTAATACAGAAAAATCTACTGCTTTATTGCTGATGACCCACCACCATTTCGATTCATTATTATATTGTCCAGCTACCCATATATGTGAAACGGCGGTTTTGTTTTCGCCCATAACGTACAATAAATTTTTAGACTGCAGAGCAGTGTCTATTTCTTGTAGTTTCCCTTCCCATTTGCCATACCTGGCAGTGCAAAAGTGTAAAGCCTTGTCCCAAGTCAATAGGGGATCGTAAATGAGACGGTAACCGTCGGGACCAATAATTACATCCGTAGAATTGATACCTTCCGTACCGTTAATGAGCGGTTTGTAACAAATTACAGCTCTTTCACGTTCACAACGTGCTTCCACGAATAAAGTTATATTGGCTAAATGCCGATCTAGTAAAAGGCAGCCCCCTGGTTTTCTCATA
>JABXWE010015909.1:0-58235 GCA_014611495.1 Limonius californicus | reverse complement strand
GTGAGTGGCCTGTACGCCTTGGTACAGGGAAGTAAGATCACGGACTGGGTGTGAGCGAATACCAGGGGGTACACAATAAGCCTTATTGGCTGAAGTGTCTCCGGAACCAAGGGTAGACGGACCCAGGGGACAAAAAAAAAAAAAACGCCAGTAGGCCGATTTCCTCACGTTTTTGTCATCAGATCAGCTCATAGAACCTGTATGTATTATATATTAACATATGCATAGTTCTGATTGTTAAGGTATATTATTAATAAAAAAAAACCGTAACGTTATTGCCGTCTTAACAAAAACTCTGTGCCTCTGTTAATCGTTTCTGGGTGATTTACAATAATTTGTTCCTAGTTTATCCTGAAGAATTCTTTGTTACATAATCTGTATCAATATTGTGCAACTGCAGTCCCTTTTATTCCTCATTACTATAGTGAGTGACCACCCGAACTGCCGTCTTCTCATCTTCGTTCACCCAAGGGCGTCCATCAAAGAAAGAAGAAAAACGAAAACGTTCTTGTGTTTTTCACGCCGAATTAAGGTAAAAATAGCCCATTTATACCGTTATTAATGGAAAAAGTCCGTAGTGATTTTTTGTCGTAAACTGCTTCGACTTGTGGAAAATAGTAGAATTTTCATAAATAAACCAACCTTCTGTTGCTAATTCTTTGGTAATGTAATAACTAATTGTACTTGTTTCGTCAACTCTACTGCTATTCGCCACTCAGCTCTTTTGTGATCTTTCCGTAAATATAGTGGCCAGTAGATGTGTGAGCCAGAAAATTTGTCACGCCGCGAAATCCTTTGTTTATACATAAATCATAATATGTAATATGACCTATTCTAGTCTTCAGTTGAACGTTTCTTTTTCTTGCTTGTAATTACTGTACCAATCATTTCTTATTTGATTCAATATAGGTATACTCATTGTTCAAAGTTTATGACTTATTGTTCTTCTTCTTCCTAATTGCATGTATTTTACAAAAAGTATTCAGATACCAAGGAAGCACAATAAGGTGGATTCACCTATCCGTAGGCTGTTGGCCCTTTCACGCGGATCTTCTTTAGCTGTGATTGAAAGGGTGGCGCCCGCTTAGTTTGACTCAACAATGCGTAAACACCAATATTTATTTACATAAATGTTTTTCATAAATTAATTACGGGTTACTTAACGATTAACAGTGACTTATAGATAACCTCTTAAAAGTGATACTAAATAAATGGTAGTCTGCAAATTTAACTCTTTCGGTGTTGCTAGGTGAAGAAGTCGTAGCTGTAAAATTTCTCGGTAAATAACATTCCAGTACATTTTTATAAACATTTTGCTTAGTATAAAGTGTCCAAAGATTTTGACACCTGTCTATACTTTGTTATTTGAACAATAATTGCTTTAATGGAAATCAACTGGACTGTAGTAGTAGGTTAGTTCAGGAAAATCCATTACATTAATCTCCATAACATATTTTTGTTGCATTTCCACAACATTTAAATTTTCATCTCTTCTCCTGGCTAGTCCACGTGAAGTCAAAATCTATAAACACATACATTTAAAAAACTATTATATATACTGTTGAAGTACATTCAGTTGCTGAGCCATACTGTATAACTGTTACAAAAGTAATATAACTGTTTAAAGAATATCTAAATACTGAAAGTTTTATTTTGCCACAGGTGCAACATGATCTTCTTATTCTTAATACCATTAGGAGTTATGGTGGCTCAAGGAGAGTCTCAATTATTTACAGACTTTGCTGATGGAAACAAAAAATTTACTGCAAATGTTTATAAGGTAACTTATTCTTTTAACAACATTAAAATAGCATATAAACTGCTCATATATTTTGCGCAGGAATTACAGAAAACCAATTCAGGCAACTTCCTGGTATGTCCTTTGTCAGCAGAAATTGTTCTTGCTTTAGTCCATACTGGTGCTGGAGGTCAAACTGCACAACAACTCGCAGCAGCACTCTACCTTCCCGAAAACAAAGAGAAAATTCAAGAAACTTTCAGTAAATTAGCTCCATACCTTCAAGGTAATGAAAACTACACTTTAAGTAGTGCGAACAAGCTCTACGTGAAGAATGGTTACAAATTCCAAGATCAATTCAAGAACATCGCCGTTAACGTTTTTGAAGCAGGTATTCAAAACATCGATTTCGAAAAGAGCCAGCAAGCTGCATCTGAAATAAACAGATGGGTAGAGGAAAAAACGCATGACAAAATCAAGAATCTAATCGACGCTAATACCTTGGGCAGAGACACTCGCTCTATACTTATCAATGCAATGTACTTCCACGGAAAATGGCTGTTACCCTTCAATAAAGATGTAACTAGCAAAAGGCCGTTTTATCTTAACAACAATGACCAAATTGAAACCGACATGATGGACCAAACTACATATTACAATTACTATGAAAGTCCAGAGCTTAACGCAAAATTTTTGGAACTGCCATATGCGGGCGATGACATCACCATGACGTTCGTCTTGCCTAACAACAGGGATGGATTGGATACTTTGGGAGATCGCATTGCCGATGTGTTTGTTGCTCCTAAGTATAATCACCGCGAAGTTCACGTAATTATTCCTAGGTTCACAATTCGGAGCAATATAAACTTCAAATCCATTCTTCAAGCTGTAAGTAATTTTAAGATTTTTTTGAATGCGGAATTTGATTTTTCGGTGTTGCTTTAAATTGATTTATAGTTGGGTGTAAAAGACGCTTTCGAAGATTATGCAGACTTTAACGAAATTATCATTGAGGAGTCTTTGAAAATCAGCAAAGTTCTTCAACAAACCTTCATCGAAGTCGACGAAGAAGGCACAACCGCTGCTGCCGCAACTTATGGTAATTATCTTTCTTCTTGCAGTTGTATTAGTGTCTTGCCTGTAATTCCCATGAGCTTCGCTGAAGTCCACGCTGTGGATTAACTGTAAATGTATATTTTGTTTCAGTGCAAGCGCCTCCACGACCGTGTTTCAATTGCGAACCTCCGCTTCAAGAGTTTATCGCAGATCATTCGTTTCTTTTCTACATTAAAATTAAAAATGTCGTTTTCTTTATTGGCAGATACACTTCTCCTATATAAATTCATTCATTATTTTCATCCTTTATATGTAGCGGTATAAATAAAATAATGGTTACAAATTACTATTGTTTGTTATTATTTATAATGTACCTACCCTTTTAAATTTAATATTAGTAGTTGTGGTTTTCAAAATGCAGAGTAACTCAGTAGTAAGAAGGCTAGGCTTGCAATGCAGTCTTTCGGTTTGAAACTCGGGATAGACTGAACATTTTTCAGTAAATATTTCGACGTTTAGTTACGATTGCCAGTACTAATAAAATCTATGTTAAGGAAGGTTTTAAAATTAAATAAAAATTCAAGGACACAGCTACTAGCGTGTTTAATGGTGAAATTGAAAACCTGGAAAAAGGAGCAAGCTGCAAATGAAATAAATGAATGGATTGCAACGAAGACGTTGAATACAATTACAAACATTCTTGATAAAAATGCATTGGATGAGGCTATAGCAGTACTCATTAACGCGATATACTTCCGTGGTAAATGGTTATATCGTTTACAGAAAAAGGATACTCAGACCTATCTGGCTGAACAACCAGCGCCATGTCGAAACCGAAATGATGGAGCAAACGGGCGCCTTCAATTATTACGAAAGTACTGAACTCAATGCTAAATTTCTAAGCTTCCCTACGCAGGTGTTCGCGATTACATCAGCTTGGTTATAGCTTTACCCAACGACAAAGATGGTTTAGTAGCTTTGGAGGCTGATATTAAAGATGTTTGCGTTCCATTTGAAGTTCACGATCAGAAGGTTCATGTTATTATGCCCACATTCACAATTGAGAATACAATTGGTATGAAACCCATTCTTCAAAATATAGATAAACATTTGACTACATCTTGCTACCTGCTATTACAATAATTAAAGTAATTTATGAAACCACCTAGTGGTTTAAATTAAATTATTTCTGTATTTAAGTTAGATGTGGTAGATATGTTTGACAATTCTGCAAATCTTCGGGGAATGATTGACCAACCCGTTAAGGTGAGGAAGGTCTTTGAGGTCGATGAAGAAGGAACAACCGCATCGGCTGCCACTGGTTGGACTCTTTCTGATTGTTCTGTAACTTAAGTTAAAGTTATTTTCATTTATAGTGGTTGTGCGCTTTCCGACATCAACTAATTATAAACCATCACCACCAAGCCAGATCATCCATTCATATTTTGCCTGACGGTTAAAGATGTCGTACTCTTCACTGTCAGATACTCCTCACCGATTATGCAGTAGTTCTACAGTAAATTGCCTCATGTTCTGTTAACTTGATAAAATGCATTGCATCCGTTATGTGATCGCATAGACATGATATCTTTTCAGTAACATAATAATTAGTGGGATTGCATAAACATAGATATAGGTAGATAGTTATATATTATGTTATATGATATATGTTCATAAATATTAAAGTGTACTACAAGGTGTGTTCAACTGAAACCCATCTTTGCTGTATAAAAAAATTATTCAAAAATTTAAATAAAAATAATTACCCTCACAGTTAAGGCACGTATCCCATTGTTTTACTAACTGAGGAACACCCTGCGCATCCTGTGGCTGCTGATTGAAGAAGTCTTCTACAACTATCTGTACTTTTGTGTCAGACTCAAAATCCCGACCTTTTAACGCCTGTTTCAGCGGTCCAAAAATATGGAAATCGCAAGGCGATAGATCCGGGTTATAGGGTGGATGATCTAAATACCCCTATTTTAATCGTTGAAGTTTTTCTTTTACCACATTAGCAACACGAGGCCTACCATGGTCGTGCAGTAAAATGACCCCACGCGTAAGTGTTCCTGTACGTTTCCGTCTTATTGCTTGATGAAACTTGTTTAACGTTTCATTGTACATATTTGCATTGACATTTACTCCAGGTTCTTTAAATTTTTCAACAAGGGTCCTTCATGGTCGCAAAAAATGTTAACATCACCTTGCCTGCAGAAGATTGTGCTTTAAACTTCTTCGGTGGTGATGGTAAACTTGAATATTTCTACTGCATCAACGATAACTTACTGGATGGCTCGTAGCAATGGCACCAAGTTTCGTCACCAGCAACTATTGACAGAAGAAAGTCATCACTATTTTGCCTATAATCTATGAGGTCTTGCAGAGATAAGCCCATTCGCAAGCATTTTTGTTCATTAGACGCGAGACAAGGAATCAATCGCGAATAAACTTTGCTGTAACCCCGATTGTGAACAATACTATGGACAGATCCTACTTTCGCACAACAATTTCTGAAATTTCTCCAATTGAAATTCGACGATTTTCTCTAATAAGGCCTTCCGCACATGCCATATTGTTTTCTGATAATGCAGTACACCGTGCACCTGGTCATGGTCACCCATAGCCCCCTCTTTTCCATTTTTAAATTTTCGGCACCATTCCTTCACAGTTGGGTACGGAATACATGCATTTCCATACACTGCCTGCATTCGCAAATGATTCTGCAATGGCTGCACACCTTCAGCGCATAAAAATTGTAAGACCGCACGCTGATCAAACTCGGACGGATTTTTAACAACAAACGCCCTTTCAAAATCGAAGTTTTAAAAGTCAGAATTAAATTCAAACGAAGGAAACTTATTAATGTGTTGCTTGCAAACACTAGTAATATTAACAAAGGTCATTTGAATTATTGCATTTATTTTCAAGGCTGAGTTGACCAAAATGGGGTTCAGTTGAACAAGCCTCGTAGTAATATTCTTTTTATTAATTTATTTATTATTTGCAGTACAATACAATAAGCAAACGTTATATGTGTTAAGGATATAAGTAGTGACAGCCATTGAATCTAATTCGGAGATTACTTACAAAAATTTGGTATTTGCAGACTAGACAATATTAGGTACACATACTCACTAACTATTATATTTGATTTAAATATCTATAATGCAAATCTCTATGGTACCTAGATAAAGTGGTTTATTCTGCACTTTGTGTCGGATATTAGTATTCAACATAAGGAGCAGGAAATAAACTATTTTTTAATTCATCTATTTTCATTGGATCCAGATGCTAGACATCTTTCTCACTGTTAAATAAGATATAAATTGCAACAATTTCATATATGTACATGTTTCATTGACTAATGAACTATATTTTAATGGTACACTAAATTAGAGTAACTGAACAATACAACCCAATACCGTTATAATTAAGAAAATAATTTAAAACTTCATTTTACCTCATTTTTATTCACTTTTTCGGCATCAAGCCAAATAGTTTCTTTGGTTGTAAGTACGTTCACGTAAGGATCAATTTCCAGAGGAAGTTTAGTTTTACTGTTAACGGAAAATTTAAAATTCTGCAGAAGTACCGCCAAGCCAACCTTTATTTGCATCATACCAAACCGCTTTGCTGAAAACAAACACAAAATATCTAATTTTCAACTAACGTGGAAATTTTAGACAGTAGGGGAAAGACTTGTACCTCGAGCCGGCGTCAAAACTATAGTTTTCTTGGTTGCATATTACTGAAATGCCTGTTTTAGGTTGGTCATACATCCAAGTTTGTGTCTACAAAGTTTCATGGCAGTAGTCTGTGTTCCATAGATTTTGTTTGTTGATCGTATATTTAGTTACATACAAGTAAGCATTTTCCCACACAGCAAAAGTTGACTACAAATTGTAGCAATGTTACTATATTTTTACTATTTCTTTAGGATTCGATTGTAATGTTACTATTTCTTTACAATTTCGTCGGCTGTTAATAGTCAGTTTCCTATTTAGTGACGATTATGTCACTCATTTGTTGTAACGTGACGTAAAATTTGCATTAAATCGTCAGGAAATAGTCAAGTACCTGCAAGGCCACACATTTAAGGGAATAAACAGTAACATTACTGCTTTTTTGCGTCAAATAGTGATGTGACAATTTATTTACTATTTTCTCACTACTAACTGTCACCGTACTATTTCTTAACCATTTAGTTACTACAGATAGTAACGTTACAATAAGCTGACGCTCCGTGAGCAAGAAATGGTCATGTGTCTATAAACTTACTCATTGTAGTAACTAAACAGACATGCCACTATTTTTTGGAGGTATGCCGTAACAATATAGATACATTACTGCTTTTTGCGCCAAATAGTGATGTTACAATTTCGTTACTATTTTATCACTGCTAACTGTCACCTTACTATTTCTTAACTATTTGGTTACTACAGGTAGTAACGTTACGATGAATTGACGCGCAGCGAGCGAGAAATAGTTATATACCTATAAACTTACTTATTGTAGTAAAAAAAACAGACTTGCTACTGTCTTTTGGCGTCATGCCGTAAGAAAATAGTACCATGTCTATTTATTTATTATGAGTAATAATTTGTAGATAATTTAAGTTTGTTGGGATAGTCTGAAAAATATAACATAGGTATATTAACAAAAGTAACTATGAAGATAAAAGTGTTAGGTTAGACAAGAAGTAAGTAGATATCATTAAATAAATTACAAAGAAGTCACTTAACATTATCATTTGAGTGCGACCTTTTAAGCAGAAGAAAAACCAAATAATATCATTTGAAAATGTTTGAAAATATAAGCAAATAAGCATTAAAAAAAGTACCGGTTGTAGGAATACAATGTCATAGAACGAAAAGCCACCGATAAAAGTCCAGAAAAAAATAGGGAAAAAATCCTACAGAAAAGAAAACTAAGGTATAAACGATTGCCATTACGAATAGCAATGACGCATCTTCTAGGAATTTTAGCTAAGAAGAAGTGTAAAATAAATACAAACGTCCAGTTCTTTTAAGATAGACAGTTAAGTGCAGTTAGGTAAATACTTGCATACTGTTAATAAGTTGGTCAGCTGTAAACCCCTCCAAGAGGCGGTATTTCTTATCAACAGGAAATGGGGTTTTCTAACCTGGGTTAATACTGTTTCTTTTGCAAGGAGTTTTAGAAAAAGTATTTATTATTGTGCAGTTGTGCTGTGAGAAGCTTTTTACTCTTGCGTCAAGCAGTCGAATAATTATTACAGTACAGGTAAGTTATTTTCTTATTTGCTGTTAATTTAAATTTATTTATATAGAGTGTAATTTTCTGAGGTTTTCAAAGTGTCAATGTACTTAATTCATCAGTTTTAAATTATATACCTAGTCATATAAAATATATACCCTGCTCTTGATATGAAATTTGTTCTATTATGAAACAAAATTTTTGTAAATTTACATACAAGCACAAAAGATTCAACGAATAGCATTTTCTAATATGTTTTTGTTAATTAGATTGATTTTTTAATAATTATATTTTAATAACTACAGATTTCTCATTTACGCTGTGTCGGCGGCGATACCATCGAAAAGCCATTAAACTGATTTTCTTAAAGATCTTTAGCGATAATGGAGCAAGACTGATGGGATGGACGGGAGCAAATGGCAAGATACAGTTACAGAAAATGAAAAGTATACGAATAATTTACTGTAAGTATTTTATAATTAATTTTTCGTATTATGAAAAAATATCATGAATTTACTGCTGTAGCAAAATGCTTTCTTACTTTTTGAATAGTTCACATTTGTGAAGTGATAGCATTAATTCTAATTGTTATATATATTTTTTCAGCTGCCACAAAAAAAATTCATCATGCCGCCATCGAAGCTGCTGTGGTTTCATACATGAAGGTATGGATACGCTGCGCAACAAAATCCGTTCCAAAAATAAAGCAAAAAACATATTTTTATATAGTAGTTTATAAGGTTAAGTTGATTAATAAATAAAATTTAAAGAACAAACGATTTTTTTTTATATATTATTATATTAGATACAATTTATTGACTATTTGGTGCTATAAAGTGGACGATTTATTTACTATTTCCTTTCTATAAAGTGACTATTTCGTTACTACAAACTGACGATTTCTTTACTATTTCGGTACTATAAAGTGTCTGTTTCTTTACTACAAAATGACGATTTCTTTACTATTTCCTTTCTATAAAGTGACTATTTCATTACTACAAACTGACTATTTCTTTACAATTTTGTTACTGCAAGATAACGATTTCTTTACTGTTTCCTTTCTATAAAGTGACTATTTCGTTACTACAAACTGACGATTTCTTTACTATTTCGGTACTATAAAGTGACTGTTTCTTTACTACAAAGTGACGATTTCTTTACTATTTCCTTTCTATAAAGTGACTATTTCTTTACTATTTCGTTACTACAAAGTGACTACTTCCTTGCAATACATTGACCATTCCTTGACAATTTCCTTACTATTAGTTGACTATTTGTAGTAACGTTACAATTTGTAGTTACATAAAAGTTACTTAATAGTTACTAAATTGTAAGGAAAGTTGTGACATTCCTGACTATTAAGTTACCTAAATGCAGTTACGATATAGTAAGGAAATAGTTAATTTTTGCTGTGTGGGTTTGTATTTAGTTACTTGCTATTTGTATCTTCAAATGTAAACCAATACTAAAACTACTTGCTATGCATTATAACACAATAATAGCTCATTCATTTCTATATTTGTTTTGCTGGAAAAATTATGATGTAGGTTCGGAGTACCTGCACTGTACCTTGGACCAAATGGCGATACATACGTTGAGCCGGCTCAAGGTACAACATGCCAACTAAAATACATAAATATCCTAAATGTATATCTTGTATATCATTACAATAAGGTACCTATAATAGTTACTTTTTCTATCTTTATATATATGCCCCGAAGCGTGAAGGGAACTAAAAGTCTAGTGCCTTTACGAGAACAACTAGCAAAATCAGCCACTGCAGTGAAACAGAAACTTTTAAGTCGAAGGCAAGCCTGCAGAGAATTTAATGTATCAAGAGCCACCTTGCAGCGCTTCTTAAAGCAAGTAAATATTAATGCAGGTAACTACAAGTCTTACAAAAACGGCGCCGTAAAACAAGTTTTTACAACCGAAGAAGAGGAAACCTTGTCTCAATATCTTGTCGTTGCGTCAAAAATGCATTACGGTCTTCACAGAAATTTAAGAATACTAGCTTGTCAGTTTGCAACAACAAATAATAAACTTATTCCTAAATCCTGGGCCATAAGCAAAAGGGCGGGAAAACAATGGTTGAGAGAATTGATAAACCGGCATCGTAATTGAAGTTTGAGATAACCGTAAACCACCAGGTTAGCACGTGCAAAAAGTTTTAATAAACACAATGTCAGCATGTTTGTTGATAATTATAAGAGGGTCTTGAGTGAACATAATTTCGGTGCTGGGGACATTTACAACAGAAGGGGAACAAATGTCACCATGATAGCATGCATTAATGCAGTGTTCCCCCTATGTTTATATTTTGCAGGTGAATTTTAAACCGTTTATTCTACATGCTGCTCCACCAGGATCAATTGGATCAGAAAGTGGATAGTCCAACTCAATGAAGTTGGTGGTATGGCCACAACATTTTATCGACCACGTAAAACCAACCCCTGAGCGTAAGAACTTATTACATTTGGATAACCATGAAAGCCACGTTAGCATTGCAGCTTTATAATTATGCAAAGATAACGGGATTATTCTTTTAATGCTGTCACCCCATACGAGCCACAAGCTGCAAACCCTAGATAGAACTGTTTTCGGATCTTATGAAACTTACTATAATATAGCACGTAACGGATGGTTATTAGAACACCCCGCCGAACCAATTACAATTTATAACGTTGCCGCACTAGCAGGAACAGCCTACCCGCTAGTCTTCACACTGAAAAATATTCAGTCTGCCTTTAAGGTGACTGGAATTTGGCCAATCAACGAAAATATAGTTGGAGATGATGAGTTTCTTTGCTCAGTCATTACCGATAGGAAAGAACCTACTTCCACTCTGAATAATACAACGCTTCCAACAAGACCTACGAAAATTGCAGAAAAAAATTGAGCTGGACCCAGTGGTTTGATGGAATGTTCTGAAAGTTGTAGCTCAGTTTTTATATCCTTCGCCCTTACCCAAAGGAACCGCTCTGAAAAACTACCTATCGACGCAAAAC
The DNA here is from genome assembly GCA_014611495.1 of Limonius californicus. Taxonomy (NCBI): domain Eukaryota; kingdom Metazoa; phylum Arthropoda; class Insecta; order Coleoptera; family Elateridae; genus Limonius; species Limonius californicus. The sequence goes on along the minus strand of JABXWE010015909.1, from coordinate 47,198 downwards.
ATTTAAAAGCAGGATACTGACTGATACGCCTGAAAGAGAGGAAATTGAACAACTGCATGCTGTTAAATTAAGAAAGGAAGAACATAAAAATGTAAGGATGCAGTATCCAGAAAAACTAAATCTGCAAAGAGGAAAATTGTAGATGAAGATTCCTCTGACGACGATGACGAATCAGTTCCAGATTCTGATAGTTCTGAATATTCTAAGGAGTTTGTTGACCCCCCAAAAGAAGACTTTAACAGTTCATTTAAAGAGGGTGATTATGTCACCATCATCATCATCATCACTAACAAAAACTGCTGGAAAAAAGAAATTTTATTTTTACTTAGCTCAAATTATAAGCCTTGAAAGAGGCCACTACAAGTAAAATTTCTAAAATAGTTCGAGTTCACTAATAAGTTTATTAAAGATGAAGTAGGTACTATTTGATATTGACAAAACTGATATTCTATTTAGTCTTCTAGAACCAGAAACGCATGGTTTGTCAAACAGGGAGAGACAAATGTTACGATTTGGTATTGACTTTTCATCTTATGACGTCGAATAAGTCATATGTTTACCGTTTAAGTTCTCAATGTGTTAATCTTTTAACATATGTTAATTTTAGTGGTACTGGTATGTTTAAATTGCCAATATCTGACTGTTTGAAATTTAGTAATAAAACAACTTTTGGCTTATTAAGTTTCTTGGACTATACCCAGCTATTTCAATAGGCATGACTATGTAGTACATGGTATATTATACCCTGGCCTATGGTACAGACCCATGTTGCACCTTGGGCCATTTTAAACAGAGAAATTGTGTTTTTATGAAAAGTTACACCTATTGCACGCGTTGTAATCTTATTTTAGGATAGTTTTGTGTCATGTGCTGATACTTTTGCTTTTTAATTAATAACACTGGACTTCAAAAAGGGGCTGGAAAAAATCCGGCTCGAGGTACAAGACTTTCCCCTAATAATCATTTTTTAATTTCGCCCTGGAGGACAAACTATCAAGTTGTATTTGAAAGCAGATATTTATCAAAATTGGTAAGTTTTACGAAACGTGACTGACCTCAGAAAAAGTAGTGGTCTTCATGTACCTAATTCAGATTTAGTCAAAATATAGACCGTCTAAATAATACAGTGAATTTGGAAATTCTACCTATTAGTATTTCCTAATTAGTAATATAGCTCTGAAACTATTAAGTACTATTACAGCGGTCGAAAAGTAAGCAGACACGGGGTGCTAAGAATCCCCGGGTAAGATCAGGCTGCCAAAGGAAAACTACGATGATAATTGGAACTTTGAATATACGAACATTTTTAGGTGAAGATCGCCTGTATGCATTGGAGGAAAAACTTAATAAAGTAAAACAGGACATCGTGGGGCTATCTGAGATACGACGCAAAGGAGAGGAATTACTGGAGTCAGGAAACATACTGTATTATAAAGGTACAGACAATGAAAGCCAGAATGATGTAGGCTTCATAATTAACAAAAAAAATAGCACCGTATATTGTAAAATTTGATAACGAACCAGAGAGTGACTTCAATAACCATTCAACTTCAGGAGAGTTACAAAATTAAACTAATTCAGTGCCACGCGCCAACATCGACCCACACAGACGATGAAATGGAAACTTTTTACAACAAGATAGGCAATAACATAAACAAAGATCGTGCCACCCACACCATCATTATGAGAGATTTTAATTCGAAATTAGGGAAACAGCAGGAGGAAAACGAAGAATATGTAGACAAATTTAGCTATGATGAAAGAAATGGAAGGAGTTCTATGCTTCTGGAATTTCTAACATTACATCGTCTGTATCAATGAACTCTGTCTTCTCCAAGAAGAGAGAAAGAAAACGAAATTAGATTAGCCCCGGCTCGAAAACAAAAAACGAAATAGACTATATCTTGTCAAGCAATAAACAAATAGTGCAATATGTAACAGCCTTAAACTCATTCAATGTAAGTAGCGACCATAGATTATTAAAAGCAAAAATTATGATAGACGAGAAAATTAAAAGACGGACTTTCAAGAACCAAATAGTAAAAATTGATACTCAGAAACTGAAGCAAAGCACACTAGAATATGAAAGAGAACTTAACAAGCAACTAAAGGATATAAATGACGAATGGGATTTAAAAGACATAAATGAAATGAACGACATAATTACAACTGCATTGAGAGAAACAGGAGAAAAATTTGCCAAAATGGGGAAAACTAAGATAGAAAAATGAATCAATAACATTAAACGGAAAATAGAAGAAAAAAGACAGTTATTTAAGGAAGGCAAGTATGAAGAACTTAACCCTATATTGCACATGATTTTTTTTTTCAAACAAATATTTTTTAAATGCTTCCTTTTCATCTTCATAACACGTTAAAAATATTTAAAAAAAGTTTTCGCCTTGACTTACAAAAATTTTCCATTTTCTTTTTTTGTTCCCATATGGGAACATTGTGCAAAAAAACATAAACACTAATAATGTACTAATTATATTTTATTTATTGCCTTAACATGGTAATCAAGAAAACAGTTTTTTTTGTCATACAAACATAAAAATACATTACATTTAGTACAAAATAAACGACTTTTTCCATTGCAACCTTTTAACTGACAACGATTGCGTCGTTTAGAATGTTGGGGCCAGTGATCGACACCATCTAATCGGGTTTCAAATGGTGGTTGACCGTATTTACTTCTCTTTTTTGGAGGCTGTGGCTCAACAGCAGCATTGGTTGGCCTTCCCCTTTTCCTGCTTGGCGTATTGTTTTGCCCTATCGTAGTTAGTACTTTCGCTAATTCGACCTTGAATTGCAAGAGAGTCATTTCCCCGTAACTCTCAGGATGATCTTTACAGTGGTGTTCTGCTATTCTTCTATACAACAACCATGAATTGCATATAACGACATCTATCATGTGGAAAAATAACCTATGGTACCACTTCTTAGATCTGATACGAATTCTATACAGACCTAGTAAAGAATCAAGGAGATCAACTCCCCCCATATGTTTGTTGTAGACCTTTACAACGTCTGGGCAGGTAATATCCTTCTTAACCATATCAGATTTAAAGAATCTTTCAACCTTGTGTGTTGGCTGACTACCAGCAAAAGTGGAAAGCAAGGTAACCACTTTATTGTCGAACCACTGTACAGTCTTCACCAATTGGTTATTGTGTTTGGTTACTTTTTCTAAATAGGAACCTCTGCCCTTTTGTTTCCAAGTTTTTTCTGTGGGAAAGCTACACCCCATTAACCTGTTGGTTCTCACAGATCCTACACAATCAATTCCATTCTGTGCCAAATAAGAGAACAAAGGAATGCCCGTAAAGTAATTATCACAGTACAACTTGTGATGCATATGTTTGGGTATATTGCGACTCATTCGGTAAACAACATTACTTGCGGAACCAAAATCTTCCTGCTGTTGTGCGGCATCTACTTTGCCACTGAATAATTCAAAGTCATATGAGAAACCACTGACTCCTGACAGCACCCACAACTTATAACCCCACTTATGGGGTTTCTTGGGATTGTATGTTTTGTAAGAAATTTTGCCCTTGAAAGGTACTATTTGTTCGTCGCAGGACAAATTTTCTTCCATTGGTATTTTGCTGCATACAGACTGAATATGATCAATAACTGGTTGAATTTTTTCAATTTTATTTTGCATTTGTTGATTATCATTGAAATGCAGATATCTTTTTATTTCGCGAAAACGGTTAACCGGCATAATTTCAGCAACTTGAATAATTCGCGTGTCTGAAGACCAGTACTGTCTTGTGCCGGACAATTTTATTATCGACATCCACAATGAAATTCCGATAAATTTTTGTATTTCATTAGTGGTTGTGACAAATGGGCGGTTCGGATTCGTTTGGACGGAATAAAGCATTGTCATATCTACTATCAACTTCAAAAATTCGTCGGTAAAAAACAGTTTGAAAATGGAATATGGCGTAACGAGTTCTAAAATGTCTTCTGGTAAATCAGTGTTACCACAAAACTGTACATTGTTGTTTTCTGTGAAAGTTTCTTCTTCCTTCCATACTAGTTTCTTACCTTTGGAGTTTGTAGAAAGTGTAACATTCGCGAAGTTACTCAATGGTAGTTCATCTTCAGAGTCGAAATCGTTGAAATTTCCCTGATTAGTTTCTTCCACATCGTGGTATTCTGGAATAAGATCATCATCGTCTGCTAGAACGGAATCTTCACTGTCGCTTGGAATATCTCGTATTTGGCAAACATTATTTTTAATCCCATAAAATGCTTTCGTACCGATAGAAATGTTATCCATTTTATATTTTGTTTTTATCTTCTCATGCACAGTGTTCCCAATTGGGCACAGGTATCTAAGTCAAAATTTACAGGTAAGTGTATGAACAATAATAGAATTCAAAGCATATATACCTTTACTAGGCTGCAGTGGAACACAGAGGAATTTTTTTAACTTCAAACAAGGCTTTGGAATACAACTATCACTACCGCAAAAACGTGTAACCAGCTAACCTCAAAAATACCTAACATCAACAGCTTCTCATATAAAATTTAAAAATGTAGAGTGCTGACACCTTTTGATGTGTAGTTTAACTTGAAGAACATTGTTCCTGAATGGGAACACGGTGCATATAAAGTTGATTGTTGGCTTAATAAAGAATTGGCGAATTTTTAAAACACGGTGTTCCCAAATGGGAACAAAATGCAATATAGGGTTAAGCAAATGGCAAAGGAAACCAGAACAATGCCAAGAAAAGACTTGCAAACGTATTACGAAGCCGAAGTAGAAAAACTAATAGAAAATAACAAAGGAATAAAATGCCTGCAACGAAGTGGAAAACGGCATATTGCAATACTAAAAGATAGAAATGGGAGAGAGATAAGAAATTTGGATAAAATGATAGAAGAAACTGAAAGATTCTATACTAATCTATATGACAACAACCAAATAATAATTCAAACAATAGTAATAAAGTACTCAACGTTGGTTCTGAAGAAATGCCAGATATCATACTTGAAGAAATACTCCATGCCTTAAAATATATGAAGAATAATGAAGCACCGAAAGAGGATACAATACTCATCGAAATGGTAAAAGAAGGAGGAGAAGGAATACTTAACAAAACTGGGCGACCTTTTCAATAAATGCTTGGAAACGGGAGAAATCTCGGAGAACTGGAACAATGCAGTAGTGATATTATTATATAAGAAGGGTGACCAAGCTAACTTAGAAAATTATAGACCGATAAGCCTGCTATCCCAAATATACAAGTTGTTCACAAGAATCATCACAAATCGGTTGACAAAGAAGTTAGATGACCATCAATCAACCGAACACCGAAGCCGGCTTTAGAAAAAATTATAGCACTAGCGAACACCTGTTATCTATGAGAACACTAATCGAAAAATCTATTGAGTATAACTTTCAACAAAATTTAGCTTTTGTAGACATCAAAACGCGTTCGATACCGTGGAACATTGAATAATCATGAACTCATTAAGACATGCCAGAATAGATCATCGATACTCAGTATTGATCGAAAACATTTATAAGAACCCTACATCCACTATACAACTTTATAAAAACACGAAACCGATTACAATTAAACGTGGTATAAGACAGTGGCAAGACGATAAGGGGATCTTAATAAATGGGAAAAGATTAAATAATCTCAGGTATGCGGACGACATAGTCATTATAGCAGAAACCCTGAACAACTTCAGATTATGGTAACGGAATTGGACAAAGCTTCATCTGAAATCGGATTGAACATGAATTTAATAAAGACAAAAGTATTGTGTAGTAGACATTTAGAACAAAAAATAAAAGTAAGAGAACAAGAATTGGAAGAAGTGAGCAGTTATATTCATTTGGGACATACGATATCCCTAGGCAAAGAAACGGAAACTAAGGAAGTCTACAGGAGAAGAAGATTGGCATGGGATGTTTTCGGAAAGTTGAGTAAGACGTTAAAAAACAAGAAGATACCTATGTCTCTCCGGTCTCGTGTATTCGATCAATGTGTCTTGCCCGTTCTAACATATGGGGCACAGAGTGGACTCTTACAAAACAGTCAATGAATAAATTAAGAGTAACACAAAGAGCCATGGAACGCCAATTGTTGGGTATATCGTTAAAGGATCATAAAACAAATACCTGGATCCGGAAGAAAACAAAAATAAAGGACGTTGCCGAAACAGTGGCAGAGCTAAAATGGAACTACGCGGGTCATGTGGCAAGATACAAGGACGAAAGATGGACTAACATGCTCTCATGCGGTGGATAGACGATTTATAGAGATCGGCTGGATTTACCTGGATTAGAGACGCACTAAATAGAGAAAGATGGCATAGAATGAGGGAGGCCTATGTTCAGAATTGGACCAAAAATGGCTAATGAGATCATGAGACAGTGGTACTATTCTTTCATGAGCCGATTTAACAAATTCAAGTTGTTTACACATATCGGCATTCTCGTAGCTTCCAGTAGAACTCACACATAAAACGCATGCTATTTTTAAAATTTTCATACCTATGCACATACGTGGTCCATCACCAAACGGAATGTAAGTAAAAGGACGTATTCGCTCTTTATTTTCTTTGGTAAACCGGTCAGGATCGAATTTTTCCGGATTTGGGTAATACTCGGGATCATGATGAAGTCCAAAGGTAGAAATAAAAACAGACGTGCCTTTTTCTATCACAACGTCTGTATTGGGTACTCTATAATCTTGCACACATTTCCTATTTAATTGAGGGACTGGAGGATACTTCCTTAGCGTTTCTAAAAATGGACCAATTAAATCCAACTGTTTTAAACAGTTTAAAAACCACTTACCTTCAACTACCTGATTCATATAGTGCATGTCCATTACAGATTCGTATGTAATTTTCCCCCCGTGTTTACCCAATACGTGTAAAATTTCATTCCTAACCTTCTTCTGAACCTCCCAGTTTGAAGCCAGTTCATAAAAGCAGTAAGACATTGCTGTAGAGGCAGTTTCGAATCCACCTGCGCAGAAGACGAAAGCTTGGGCTGCGATTTCTTTAATTGTAAGGGTTGTTCCGTCGTGTTTGTCAACACCGTTGACACCCTTATTTTTTATGTCTATCAAAATCTGCAGCATGTCCTTGCGAACCACTTGATTAGTTTCTCTGTATTCTACTGTATCCCTAATAACGTTCTGGAAAAAGTCTGATACATCTTTCGGTATCACTCTCATCTTTAGCAAATGTCCCAGCTTTGGCATAGAGAGAAATATTAGTCTAGCGATTGTCATTAATTTCGGTAGTTGGAAAATCTTTTTCCCATATTTTCGAAACTCCGCGTCGCGGCTTTCGAAACTGTTGCAATCCAATCCGAAGGCGCACGACACAATAACATCTGTTGTAAATCGCGCCACTACTTCCTTAATATCTACCTCTTGTTTACTTTCGCTAAGTTTTTTCATTATATCTTCCATTGGCAGGCTGCACTGGATTAATCTGTCAAACATCATCTTCATCGTTCCTGCGGCGAAAGCTGGTGTGAGTTTGGTGCGAAGGTTTCGCCATTTTCGCCCCCCAAGCGCAAATAAATGCGCGCTTAGGGGATCGTCCTTCTCGTTGTAGTAAAATGCTCGATCACGAAAGTGCTGGAAATCTTTTTGCATGACGTTTTTTATGTATTCTGGAGCTATGGGCAAGTATGTTGGCGAAGCAAAGTTGTAGATCCCTCCATGTTTATGTCCTCGGGCTTTGAATTCGTCGTAGTTGCTTTTGATACATAATCCAAGGCATTTCGTCCGGCAGAATGGGTTCTCCATGGTACCAAATGGAAAACATGGGGTGAGATAAGGCAGATTTCTTTTCTTCCAGTAAGTATACCTCCATTTGAAGTATGATATGACTCCAGCTACGAATAGTATTAAAACGACCAATACGTTCAGAAAACCCATATTTTACTGTGTTTGAAGAAAAATTTCCTGTTACAATAGTACAAAACAGAGAATACTTTTTTTACTTACAATTAAAACTGTTTCCGCAATACGTTATATTTCATATTCTCCCTGACTGGAACAATTTTGGTTGGCGTTTTAGCTTGAATATTATATATAGAACCTACATTTATTATTCAGTTAAGTATCTAAGACGAATAATTCTACTTGCTAAATTTAACACTTTAGTTTTCAAAACAAATACAAGCATTAAAACGCTAATATTGATGATCTGAGTACTACCATTTTAAGAACCCCAAATAATACAGTTTTAATAATTATTCTAATGTTGGTTTATACAAAACAGTTTACCAATAAAGATAATATCCGCACCAGTTTAATTTTAGAAAAATATTAACAGAGGGAATCGATTTGAACTAAAAATTCACACTAAGTAAATTTGATACGATAACAATTTTTCCTACTGGAAAAGTTTATTGCCTAAATTTTGATGTTCCTAATAACCCATGCAAACCTGTTAAGTATGTCCGTGCGTTGCTGTATATGTTCTGCTATTAGTAAGAAATTCAATATGAGATTAGTAAATTCTGAAAAGATAACGAATTTGTCTTTATGTTTAAACAGAATGTGCCACCATAACGTTCAAATCCCAATTTAAATAAGGTCACTCAACAGATTGGTGGTGAGTTGCACTCTAGACATCCACATATAAATGTGTGGCTACAAATTGCAACTACAAGTAAAACCCTCAGATAATAATATTAATCACCAGGTAATGTTGAGGATTTGGAATCGGAAATCAGTTAAATATAATTACCAAAGTACTGAAACCACTACAATATCCGATGAAATAACTTGAGAAATACCTGGACACTCATTAAGACAGCTGCCATTAAACACAAAGTCACGCTTGCGGTTGTTTATCTGTTGGAAGTGTATAAAAGTTTATATATTCCTTAAGTTACTATCAAATAATAAGTTCTTGCGATTATGCCAAATTAGTGAGCCCGAACATAGTAATTATATTTGGAGGCCGACAACAATTATCGTACATTATTGTAAAACTTCTACATAGAAGTATGTATGTAAATTCAAAACCACGAAAACAACGAAAAATATCAAATAACGCTTTATGTTGTTTTAAATCCATGTTTGAAGTAAATTATAAAAAAATATTGGTGCCACTATAGTATGCGGTCTACCGTCATGTTTCTAGTGTAGTATGCGGTCTACCAGACAATATACACTAACGTTGACAGCTATCAACATTTTGTTAGTCAATGCCTATTATTGAAAGCTAATTGCAAAATTGGTAGTGGTAGTGTCATGTAGAAGAAGAGGAGACGAGATAGATATGGAGAATCCAGACCCGTGCTTCGTTGCCCTCGTAAGGGATGTCAAGTGATACGGTCAGCTCAATGAGGCAACGAGTTTTTTCATTATATGAACAACAAACTAAACTCCAAGTTCAGCCTGTGCGATATTCTGGAGTTCGTGTTCTTCTTCACTGAAGAAACTCCTGCGGGGAAATCGCAGAACACCATCACTGATTGCTATAATGTGTGCCGAGAAGTATGCAGTGTTATCGTAACAATAGTCCAAATCCAACGGGATTGTTGGGAGTTGGGATCAGATATTCATTCCGATGAGTGGCCAACATACGGAAATTTGAATCAACTCGGTTGCCAACATCCACCGTGAACCATCAGCAGGATTATATAGATCCGGTGACAGGAGCTCATACTCAAGGAATCGAAAGATCTTGGCTGGACGCAAAGAATTTTGACAGAAATGTTCCAGTCTCATTTGGACCACTACTGCTCGAAGTTATTAAGGAAAGAGGCTGATGATTTGTTTGATGCTCTTTTGGGTGATATTAGACAAGTACACAGATAATGTGTATTTTTTGACACTTGATAATAAATTGTTTCCCTACATTTTTTTTATTGAAATCGATATTTGTTGTTGAATATGCTAACCTTAATGTATATACCACAAAGTGCTGCAGTAGTAATGCGGCGCATACTATAATAGTAGTAAAGTGACGGTAGACCGCAATCTAACGGTAGACCTCATACTATAGTGGCACCAAAATATTATTACTTTTAGTATTAAGGGTATGTATGCAAGGCACTGTTAGTTTCTCAGGGGAGTCGCGGGTTGTTACGAGGTAGTTGCCAACCGATCTGTGGGTGGAGCTTCCCAGTCGACTGTCTCTTATTGTTTTATTGCTCGCTCGCTCTTCGCCTTACGGTGCCTATCAGGTATCAATTGCGCTTTAATTTGGCGTTGAGGGAATAGCAGTTTATAGGAAAACTAAAATAGGTACGTCGTTGAAAGTTTTTACAATACATTCTAGATAGTTTTACCCATGTTTGTCTAGAGTTAAAAATTACAAATATATAGTCACTTTTTCCATACTGGATGTTAAAGAACATGAGTACAGTTAAAATCTATTCAACCATTATAACATGTATAAATCATAAAATAAAATGTGCAATCATGTAAAATACAACTCATAGAAATAATATTACAGTTATAGAATCAGCGAAAACCTTGCAGTTAAAATAATATACACATAATAAAAACTAAGTATCGTTAGTTTGAACTGCAGGTTCCCTTATTTCCATGCTTCTGCTATGCCGCGGATCTACAAGCTCTGGGAGTAAGCAATCCTCATAGAATAATTTTAATTTTTGTAACATATTGTTTTCCCAAAATACTTTATCCAGAAAAATAATTTCCGTCTTCATGCCTTTAGGTGTCCAGACAGCAAATAAACAATAACTCCTCTCAGTTATAATGAGTTGTCCCTGTATTTGATAAAACCATTTATGGGACTTATTTACTTCATACACACCATTAGATAATTTCCAAAAACTAATTTTTTTAAGTCGTATTCCTTCTTCCGGTGTCATATTCCTTGCAGAAAAGGGACATTTGACTTCTACAAGTCCCGTAGTTGCTATAGTACCATCTGGTGTAGCTGCTAAATACATAATACCTGGATGCTTAAATAATCCACAACGTTCTATTGTGACACCCTGAAGTTGCTCTAATTCGGAAATAGCTTTCTCTTCGTTGTTTTTACCCCACTCTGTAGCTTTCGAAACAAAGTAGTTACGATAAAGAAGATTTTTTACGAGATTTTTGCAACCTGTCGTTGCTTTCCTTCTGCAAACGATTCCAAAATTAGAAGCTGTCAGCAATTTTCTTCTTTCGTCCCGCCATTCAATGCATCCACTTTGTTCTCTGGTGCGAATTTCGAGTTGTTTACGCTCGTCTTCATTCAAAATTAAATTTTGTAAAAACAGTTCTTTGGCTTCCGCATATTCTTCTTGATTTAAGTCTGGTTTTTGACAGTATCTGCCATAATCCTCTTTGCAAACGTTACTGGTTCTTGTTTTTGTTTCGGGAAATAAATTTCGGCGCCTTTTATTTACAGTCGCCCTTTTCAGTCGCCTCCATTCATATTGTTCAAAGTGTTTGCTAGTGGGACTTTTTCCTGTAAAATATTTATGCAGACTGCGAACAGTTTTTTTGGTGTTATACTGTATAACAGCTGCACTACATCGGGCTTGATAGGAGCGTTTCATTGCAAAATTTATTCTTTTGCCGCCAATAAATTTACATATGTGCGAATTAAATTGTTCTACAGAGTTGCTATCAACATCAAAGATTAGGCTTCGAGAATGATTAGAAAGGTACCTAATGGGCTCCATAATTTTGTCGTAAAGACCTTCTCTAATAAACTCGGGAATATCATTTTCATCATCGGGTTTCGCTTTCTCACAGAAATAGCCCCGTTCAATACATTTTTTGTGTTCCCCAAATATATGGCTGATACTGTTCAAAATATCTTTTTTTAAATTTATTGCTTTCACTCCCAGTGCGCCTACTTCTTCTTTTCTATAGGCAACAGCTTTCGTTACGGCAGATCGCAACTTACGAATATTATGTTCAAGTTTTTTCCTTAAACGTAGAGGACCCGCTTTAGAATTTGAGACTATGTCGCGAAGCTTATTACAAAAATTCCTTAACAGGTGGTTTCTACACTCGATTTTTTCTACTGTCTTTTGTGGATAGGGTCTTGAATCCAAAATCTTCTTGTAGCAGCTGCTATCACCATCTGCAATCATTCGTGTGTACCGTAGACCATACATTTCTATGCTTCTGTGAAAACCTTCACATATTACAGACGCTTCCATACTGCTGGAACTTCCTGTCCAGTTTTTATAGCAGTTATGTGCCTTGGGTGTTTCGTTGTTTTTTTCGGCACGGTTACAAATCGTACAATATTTGTTTCGTACACCAATGAAAAGAACCTTTTTGGTGCGATAACCAACAATTGCGGCCATTCCGGATAAAGAATTATATTTTGATCTATAAGACCGTTTCGCCCAGCTTCCATCACAAACCACCGTTATTTCTGGAACACCATCAGCACCAACAGCACCAGCTTCAATTGCTAATTTCTTTTCCAATTCAGCTGCTACCTTCATGTTTTCTACAGCTGTAGTTTCAAAAGCTTCGCACACTCTATCATGAATTTTGGAATAAGTCTGTGACGTCAAACAGGGTATCTGCAGTGTAGCCAAAAATTCTTCGAGATGACTAAATCCGGATCCTATATTTACGATTCCGTTAACTACACTTGTATTAATATCCACAACTTCGGCGTTTTTGTCATCACATGTTTTAATATCTACCTCTTGATTGCACATCGCACATTTCATTTTTAAAGTCGAGGATAAGCCACATCGAACTTCTTTAATGAGTTTTAAATGTTCTAATTTGCAGTCAAATAAGCTGATATGATTGGCAGCTTGAATCAAATTATTTATAAAAAACTGCAATTCAACAATATGCCTTCCTTCTAAGGCAGGAGCTGATACGGGCGTGGGTAAAGTGGGGCTCCCAGGATTGGTGTAATCATCAAATGAGTCGCTACAATAATAAACATAATTCAAAATATAAAACACAAGCGGATTGTAAAAAGCTCACATGCCCGATGTTACATTCATTGATGAACTTGGAGTATGACAACTTGCTACAAGATCTTCATCCCGAAAACAGAAAGAAGTGGACGCGGTAGAACTATAAAAATAAGTAAATTATCAACAACGTCCTGTCAAGACCAACCTGTATACTTACATGTTATCATTTATTGCAGTAGTTGACATTGGTTCATTCGATGAAACCAAGTTTACTCCTAGATCTATTTCAGCCAACGCAATGCGAGAACAATACTCAGTACTGTTAACCAGTAACAAAAATAGAATAAAACATTTTTCTATTGGATTTCAAACATTAGCGACGGATTGCCCATAGATGGGCCCAGGTTATAGGGAATTTATGAAAACAATACATTGCCAGGATAGAATTAGTCGGTTAAATTTAAAACGTGTGCGTTCAAAAAAATAGTACCTCTAGTTTGCCATGACTTCCTAAGGATGTCAAATGGAATATCAGAGCTTGTTGCGTTTGTGACTGACAGTTATTAGCTAATAGCTATCAGTTTAAGGTTCTCAAATTAATATGCTAATATGCACATATGTTGAAATGGCCTGTATTATTTTTTGGAATATATGTATAGTACTTATGAAATTTGTGTCTTGTGTGAATAAGCTAGGATATTTTGGGTAGTTTCAGTCCACTCCTGACAACGCCACTGGTGTAAAACGAAATACTTACTTGTTTAAATTCGCGGACATATGCGTGACTGTCTCCATACTAAGGTTTATTTTATCCACACTCAGAGCTCCACACACCTGTGTTTTAGCCCTAAAATATTTTTATTGCAATTAGCTCTATCGATTGGTACATATATGTATAAATGGTAAATGATATCCCCACATAATTTTTAAACATACCGTTTCCAATTCTCTAAATTTTTAGTTTTTTTTCATTTTGCGCTCAACCACAATCTTGCCTTTGAGCCTCTTCTATAATCTTCCATTATTGCTGCTAGTTGTTGTCTTCATTCACAATCACATTTACACAAAATGTGCACTGCCGTACCACGTGTTTAACTGCAAGTACCGTTTCGTTGGCCACCCGACAGAGGCAGCACAGGGTTGATATGCAAATAAACCTTGATACAGCAATGTAGCGTTTCGGCTCTTAGCTGATTTCATTATTATTTATTATGCAAATTTAATTAAAAAATATATTTTCGTTGAGGTAAAAGATGAAAGCGTGTTTCCTCAGAGGTACATTTTTAATTTTGAAATTAGATGTTGAACAAAAAATTACTGAAAAGTACCATATTATGCTACATTTAACATCCATTATTGAAAAAGTGATTAAATATTTTTAAATTTTAACTTTGAGCAAACATGAGTAAAACTATGTAGAATGTATTATAAAAATCCTCAAAGCCCTATCTATCTTAGTTTTCTTATAATCTGCTAATTCCTCAACGCCAAATTACAGCGCAATGGATACCTGCATACATACTCTTAAGCCGCGTTGTATATCTACTATGAGTAATACCATAGGCTAATAAATATTTATTAGCCTATGGTAATACTTAAATGTAAACTCAACAACTAAATATTTTCCATCGGTTTATAGCATCTGGTAGAAATAAAAAGTTTTAGATGACGTTAAGCAATACGTGGAATGTTGAGGGTAAGAAAGGTAGAGTTCGTTTACTATCTCATGGATTGTTGCGTGGTAACAAAATTTTCTTGATTGCGTTGGTTACAGACCGTCTTAAAATATCGTCATTTATTTACTAGTTACATCCGTTTGTGGTTAATACGTGTCTTGTATTTCCTTCGTTTTTACCTACCTTCCCCTTGAAGAAAGAAATGCATTTCAAGGCTACCGTACACTATTGGGATTATCTGAAGAATGTCCGAGGTTCTTAGGTTCCTGCCATCTCTCTTCCTAATCTGCGCATTTCGTGGTTCATAAGATGTTGAAACTGCTCTACATTAGGATTATAAATGCCTGCAAGTAGGGTCTTGCAAAGAGTGCTGTGGCGTTAACTTTGCGCATTTTGGCGTAATAAGTACGCTAGGGTACGGTGCAATATTGGTGTTACCATTTTATGTGCCCTAAATTACCTTAAAAGCTTCATGTAACCTTTTCCTTTAAGAATTGTTAAGACAAAACTGCAAGAAAAAATTTTTCCCCCAGCTTAGTTTTCTTGTAAGATGGTGTTAAAGTTCATACCTTTAGTGTAGAGTTTTAGCCAAATGGTTATAAGAAATAAGTAAAACATGTACTTGCTTAATGAAGAAACTTAAATGAATTCATAATTAACGCCAATTAACACTGAATTAGCAATTTAGTTCTTCGTTTGGAAGTTAAAAATCATACTTTTGGTAAAAGTAGAATTTGACAACAATGCAGGTGCATGGGTACTGTGATCACAATTTCGAACATCTGTTATTTGGGTTTTGACACGTGTGTAGTTATTTTTTGGTAATTACAATAGTTGCATTACCAAAACTATGTAGGTTACATATTTTGGAATTTTTGGAAAAAAAATAAAAATCATTAAATATAAATGAATAAATAAATAAAATGAAGTGCTTCGAAACAATAGTATAAAAGAATAAATTACAAGAAGAATCTACAATACGGAATTTTACCATGAAACAATTTGGAGGTTAGGGCCTTAATATTACTCATACAAGTTTTATAACCAATTAATAGTGTATCCTGATTGGAAATAAATATGGCGAGCTGAATTTACATAAGTGGGGCCGAGATTTGGATGCAACAAACAACAGTTAACAGCACTAATTTCGTTCAACAATCCCTTGAAGCAAATATAAACATTTGAAAGGATATATGAAATAATAATTGGTGTTTTATTATGTTTATGTTTATGAACTTGAATAGTATTTTGTGTCATTTAAGGGAAAGCAGTAATAATTTTGAAATGAATTTTGCTAACTAATTTCTATATGATACTTTTCTTGATGTTCCCTGTTTTGTGTGTGTGTGTACTTACTTAGTTACCAGCTACAAGAGTTCATACAGTTGGACCAATTATAACAGCGACCTTGAGATCTGCAAGAAGGTTGGTGCAAATTGATTTGATTTCGTGTTGGTTAAACAATTTATGAATTTGTTTATTTTTGATATTCATCTAGAGGAGGATATCTTGATTAAGAATTTGATATTGTTTTATATATAGATGTATAAATGTGTAGTTAATCGTTCAATAAAGTTTCGGCAATGTAACTATTGTGGAAGATATCAAAAAAGTGTTAGGATAAGTGTAACTTCTGTAACTCGGTAACCAAGCATATCTCCATCCAATTTTTAAACTAGGGACTAAGAAGAAGATACTTACACCAAACTAAATTATTTGAAGCTAATAAATTTATACCTTTAGCTCAGCGGAATAGACTGTCAGGTTTTATTTTCCCTCTCAAATCGTGTTACGTAAATTATTTGAAATAGGTAATACCAGTGACGTTTCTTCAGCCTAGTACTGTTAGTAAAGGTCATGTGACGACTACTTTGTAGATGAGATTTCACAGAATAATATATCTAGTTTCCTGAAGGCCAAATTTACCGGTAATAAACAATGAGTTAATAAATATTGCTATTCAGTGTCTTCTAGCAACGAGTAGGTGAAGGTTGAAGTTACGATGATTCTGTAAGTAAAATTAACTTTATAGAAACAATCCTCATATAAGTAAATATCAACTACAATTTTCTGTCATTAAATCCTACTCTCGTTTTCAAGTTATATGTTATATGTACAATGTTCAAAAGATATATGTCAAGTAATCCATTAAAATACCAAAAAAACGTAACAATAAGTTAACATCTTCCATTATAATAATGTTTTAGTTTCAGATTGAAAATGCAGTTCGTGTTCTTAGCACTATTAGGAATTGTGGCAGGTCAAGAAAGCAGCTCGGACATCTTAAAGGTGTTTGCAACTGCTAATAATCTGTTTACAGCTGATGTATATCGGGTAAGAGACAACTGAAATGTAGTTTCTAATAGAAGTAAAAAATATATTATTGAAACTGTTAAGGAAACTGGTTTCGGTAGTGTAATTATTTATGAATTAGCTTTTGATTTTTTGCAATTCGTTTTTGCTATACAATGACTTGAATATTAAAACAGATACTATTCGTGCTGGTTCTTAATCCTTAAATTGAAGTATCTAATAACATTTTACAAATTTCTTCATCACATATACAGGGTGATTCTAAACATGAACAAAATACCTTAACCACGTGTAACTGAGGTTATTTAACCCATAAAACGCCCAGTAATTGTTTTTTGATTTGGCACCGGTTATAATTTTTCTACCACGTCGTTAGAATCACTCAATGTATAGGTATGCCCACTTCATATACACGAAGTTGATTTTGAAGCCAGTGTGTTTTATGCGTTAAGGTATGAAGTAAAGAAGGGCTTGATATACTTCGATAAAGCTGAAGGCGAAAATGTAGTCGCTTGCAATTTTCTAATATATTTAAGTTTTATAACATAAATGTCTTACTGTTAAGAACTTTCGGGCAGAATTTCGAAAATTTCAAGGAAAGTAAAGTTTCGACCATTGGTATAACTCATTTGTAGGCAGTTTTAATCTCTTAAAAAATAATATACACTAAATAATATCCTTCATCCATTTGGTTGATTACAAAAATTCTGAAGGTTCAAGGTAGGTCCCTCATTTTATAGAAGAACTTGTTAATATTGAAACGTTTGAGAATTACTCGTACTAAATATTTTGACTACTTGAAATTTAAGAAAACTAATCTTAAATGCTAAATTTTCACAAACTTTTAATAGCCTTAAATTTAACCATATAATCCGATAACACAACAGCAAATTTTATAAAACTTGTATGGACAATCCTCGTTCAAAAAAGCTTCTGTCGCTTTTGCTATAAGCTGCAACCTGTGTAGAAAGTTTCCCGCTATCCACTATTTAATTATACCAGGCATTTGTGGTTCACAAAAATTGGAAAATTCATTATTATGATTCCGATTTTCAAACAGAGACATACGCATGCAAAGACATTTGTAAACACTACAATTTTGGAATTTCATAATTGAGCCATAGATATTTTACTTACATTCTCTATTCTCGTGCGGCACTGATATTGTGAATCGTAATCAGGTACTATATTATAACATCCATGTGTTTACACTGCGATAAACCGCTTTCTATTAGCCAGCTCATATGAAAAGTAGTGACACATCGATTTCACTCAAATATAGATTACTCTTACATAACCACATAATAAAAATTCTAGAAGACAAGCATTTATCTTTCTTAATTTTTGTCACAATATAATTTTGTTTGTTCTTAGGAAGTATCAAAATCCAAATCGAATAACTTTCTGGTATGTCCACTATCAACAGAAATTATCCTTTCCCTTGTTCACGCCGGTGCCGGAGGACAAACAGCCCAAGAAATATCCACCGCATTACATTGTTCCAACGACAAAGAACAAATTGAACAAAGTATCAAAGAGCTAACTCCTCTTCTTCAAAGTAATACAAAATATAAATTGAATGCCGCCAATAAAATTTACGTCCAGGAAGGGTATAAAATCAAAGAACAGTTCAAAAACACCGCCATTAACGTTTTCAACGCTGACATTCAAAACATTCAGTTTGGAAAACGACAAGAAGCTTCCTCTGAGATGAACAAATGGGTGGAAGAACATACCGAAAACCAAATCAAGGATATAATTAATCCCAGTACCCTCAAGAACGACACACGAACGGTTCTCATCAACGCCATGCACTTTCATGCACCATGGGCTTCGCCATTCCACAAAGAAGCCACGCATAAACGGCCGTTCTATCTCAACCAGAAAGATCAGGTCGAAGTCGACATGATGTACCAACAATCTACTTTCAAATATTATGCAAGTGCCGAACTGAACGCCGTGTTTTTGGAGATGCCATACGTAGGAAAAAACTCCACTATGACCATTGTCTTACCCAATGACAAAGAAGGTTTGGCAGCTTTAGAAAGTCGTGGGAAGGATGTCTTTGTTGTACCCCCATATGAACATCGTCAACTTAAAGTTACAATTCCAAAATTCAAATTCGAAACGCAAATTAATTTAAATAAAGTTCTGCAAAATGTAAGTGGCTCTTTGGTATCGTTTATTTGAAAAACTAAACATTTCATTGCTGGTAAATTGAATTTAGATAGATCTTAAAGTTTGTCATCCATTAGAATATGTTGGACTTCTATTTTAATCAGAAATATGAAATCGTAACTAAGACTTCAAATGATATAAATAATTAATACTCAAAATACTACATTTTGTAGTAAAGAACACATAACTTACAGGATGATGTGATACACCCTGCATTATTAAGAGGATCAGGTGCCCATAACTAAATGTATGCGGATTTACCTTTTTCCTTTTGGAACTACTAAGACTTTCATACATTTTAGAGATTGTGTTGTATATTTTTAATTGCTTGTTTAAACTTAGCACATCGAAAAATATTTAGAATTCCTAAGCGGTTCATTTTATTTAAAACCTTTTCCTTCTTCAAACTTAACTTGCTCATATTTCCTAACCAATTTGTATTTCTAGTTGGGTATCCTACAAGCTTTCGGAGATGAGGCTGATTTTAATGAAATTATAACCGATGAAAGCCTCAAAATCGGCGAAGTTGTACAAAAAACGTTTATAGAAGTTGATGAAAAAGGAACAACAGCTGCAGCTGCTACGCATTGTAAGTTCTATTTATTTTTCATAATCTTAGATTCAACCTTACAAATGAAGAGGGTTGTCCTGGTAAGATGAATTCATTTCCTTGCATTACTGTTGATTCATATCTAAAGAACGCAATCTTAAAAATAAAATGCAATGCTTGGAATTATTAAATCCAGTATCATTACATGGGTGTCCCGTTTTAGTAGTAGATTAAAAAGACTGAAAGTAACGAAATATTCACCTCTGTTTCAGTACGTCTGCCTCAGCTAGGTGTTCCGGTCATCAATCCATTAGAGTTTATTGCAGACCGCCCTTTTATATTTTTCATCAAAATTGATAATGTCGTCCTCTTCGCTGGAAGATATACCTCTCCAACACATTAACACCAAGACTATTCAACTCATTGAATTTAGGTATACACAGTGTTACTTTAGACTTTTAAACATTAAAACATTGTTGGCGTAAAATGGAAAAACTACAATGTTTCAGTTTAACTATTTTACCTTATTCACATACTTTTAGTAACCTGACTTTCTGGAAATGAGATCCAGAACAGTCACATGCTTATGAAATATTTGGAAGCACTGCAGTTAATACAAGATATATATCGGGAATAACTTATCTCTCTCAAGTGGTATTTTTTAATGAATATTTTATAGATACTAATGATATTAAAGATATATTAGAAAATATATTCCGTATTAAAGCACGTTACACTATTCTTTATTTAAATCCAAAGGTTCGTTGTCGGTATCTGAAATATGTCAATTACCTACTTTAAAATGTATTTAGGCTTGTAGTGAAATATATTACTGTTTTGTTTGTTTTTGCTGCGTCTAAGATCATTGCAGGATATCAGGATTTGATCATACGTTTATACGGACATACCATCTGATTCTGGATCAAAAATGGAGCGTCTTATACCAATTTGCTGTTAACCTCATAGATGAGAAGTTATTGGCAGTGTTAAGTTGGATTCCGGGTTCCTTATCGTGCGATATTTTTATGAAATGATCATTTTTAACTGAAGTGTAATCAGCAAAAGGAATCACCAATCTGTAATTGTAGTCATCATACCCAGAACTTCCATCCAAAGTTTAAAGCTTCTGCAATGCTTGAGTTTTCCAAAAATGTTGCAACAACGTGCAGCACAAATTTCACATTTTAAAATAAACGTAGGCTTTGACGTAGTTTTTTTATTCTCTTTGCATTCATTATCTTAGTGTTACCTTCAGTTTAGTTTGATTTTATCAGCAGAAGAAATCGACGCACATATCACAGAACTCAACTCAGCAATAACTAACGCCGTAACGCAAGCAACTACTACTCCGTTTAGGCGCAAAGTAATCAATGACAAAGATACCCCCGCGCATACCACGGCTCTCATTAAGATTAAAAATAGGCTCAGACGCATCTGGGCTAGAACAAGAGATCCTCTTCTTAAGGCACAATTCAATCGCGCCACGCGTGAGGTTAAATCTGCTCTAGACAGTTACAGATTCAACAAGTACGAACAGTACATCTCGGAACTGCAACCCAGAGATGCCACAATGTGGCAAGCTACAAAAAGGATACTCAAGCAGCAGCCTCAAATTTCTACCATTAAAATCAATGACCAAGCATACACCACAGACTCAGAAAAGTGCGATATCTTCTCTACTCACTTGGAACACACTTTTTCCACACATATATCAGACACTAATGAAGAGTTTGCAAATGAAATAATAACGGAGATAGCCACTAACTTCCCATCTGACCCAGGATTAATAGTATCTACAACTCCGGAAGAAATACAGTCATACATCGATAAGCTACCTATGAAAAAATCGCCTGGACACGACTTAATCCCTAACGTAGCTATTAAAAACTTTCCTAGAAAACTGATCACGTTTTTGACCATTTTATTCAACGCCTGTTTACGATTAGGGTACTTTCCAACCACGTGGAAGCACGCTCACGTTTTACTTTTTCCAAAGCCTGGAAAAAATCACAAAGACCCAGCTAACTATCGGCCAATAAGTCTGCTGCCGACGCTATCAAAATTGTTTGAAAAAGTGATTCTCGACCGCTTCTGCTCATTTCTCGACCGCAAGGAAACTCTACCACCTTTTCAGTAGGGATTCCGTAAAAAGTATTCGACCGTCCACCAGCTATCTCGAATATCGGAACTGATTGAAAAGGGCTTTGAAAACAAACAGCATACTGTAGCGATATTTCTCGATGTAGCCCAAGCGTTTGACCGAGCGTGGACCAATGGACTACTATATAAAATGCTCAAGATTACTACACCTACTTATCTGTTATGCATAATTAAATCGTTCCCATCCGACCGTTCTTTTGCAGTGCGAATTAACTCAACACTCTCCAAAAATAAGAATATAACCGCTGGAGTGCCCCAGGGCTCAATATTAGGTCCTACGTTGTTTAATATATTTGTTCACGACCTGCCAGTGCCTAATAACTCGACTGTAGCTATGTATGCAGACGATACAGTGTTACTTTCCCAGAACATGGATATATTAACAGCCGTTCAGCAACTACAAGAGAGCTCCACAGCTCTTATTAATTGGTTCAACATATGGTGCATTACTCTCAATGCAACTAAATGTGAAACAAAGATCTTCACCTTACGACGACCGGCATTACCACCTAACATAACTGTAAATAATCAGCAAATTGAATGGAACCCCACAGATAGCGCTGTTAAGTACTTAGGAGTATATCTCGATAAAAAACTCAATTGGGCTCTTCATATCAACAAAAAATTAAATCAGGCATACACAAGATTAGCAATGCTCTATCCCGTACTTAACAAAAAGTCTACCCTGAAACAAGAAGTTGGTATACTGATATACGAGTCCATTTTGAGACCAATAATTCTCTACGCTTGCCAAGTTTGGGGATCAACATCCAACACACACCTCACAAAACTACAAACATTTCAGAACAAAGTTATCAGGATAATTTTTAACGCACCGTGGTTCACTCGCAACTCTCAACTTCATCGCGAAGCAGGCATATCCACAGTCCATGAAACAATAAAAAACCATACTAAAAAATATTTTAATAACATTTCTGAGTGCTTGAGCGCAACAAATTATAACACCGGAGCAAGGCACATACACATTAGATTAAAACGAAAACTTCCTCAAGACATTTACTTAACATCATCAAGTGAAAGTGACTAAGTGCCCTAGTTATACTATTGTAATATTAGAGAGGTGTTTAGCCAGTAGTTCCTATGTAATTATAACTATTTAATGTACAACCAAACAGTCATGTATAGCGACCTCCGCTGATCTGACTTAAATTTATAATAAAAAAAAAAAAGTTTGATTTTAGTTTATTTGTGTTTGATTTCCCAAATTAGCGTCATGAAATACAGTTATGTAGAGTATGCAGACATGTATTTGATTTTAGCGGAATGTCATAGCAATTTTAATGCTGCTGCTAATTTGTATGCTGAACGGTATCCAAACAGAAGGCATCCAAAAAGTAATGTTATTCGACGATTGGAGCAACGAAACACGATCAATTCAATTCCCGGCCATCTCGAACTTTTTTTAATTATTATTTTTTGTTATAACTATTAATTATGATTTCTTCAACGTGGCATAAAATATTTAATTTAATTTCTTCGGTTAAAATGTGATTACTTTTAGTTTTTATTTTATACAGACAACTGAAGCATGTTGTGACCAACACAATCAAATTAATTCAATGTTAGAAAATAAAAATAATCTTTATTTAGTATCTTCTTGCGTTTTTTATACAACCATGTGCAGTAAAGACGAAAAAGTGGAAATTCTAATGTGATGCCAGAATGGAAACAGCTTAAGAACTGTGAGACACTTATTTTCAGTAAAATATCCTTGTATTCGAACCATACAAACAATTGTTAGAAAATTTAAATGAGAGGGATGCGTAATAAATTCCCATAAAATAAGAACTAAAAGTAATCACATTTTAACCGAAGAAATTAAATTAAATATTTTATGCTACGTTGAAGAAATCATAATTAATAGTTATAACAAAAAATAATAATTAAAAAAAGTTCGCGGTGGCCGGGAATTGAACTCGGATCACCTGCTTGGAAGGCAGCTATGCTGACCATTACACCACTTTGCCGTCGATGGCATTGTTTTGTAGAAAGGATAGTAAGTAAGTAAGATCACGGACCTTACCGACAACTAAAAAACAGAAGCAAACGTTCACGGTAGTTGTGAATTATTTGAGTATGAAGGTTATGTTGATACAGTATTTATATTAAGTAAGTATTTCACCCTGTATATAGGAAGCACATGAGGACTTATTTGTTAAATACAAAAATCGACAGGATGATGTTTCTGTAAGGTCTGTGAACATTGTACTTCCTTTGTACAGACAGAACAGAACAGAAATACATCAGCGGCAAGGTGATGTAATGGTTATCATAGGTGCCTTCCAAGCAGTTGATCCGGGTTTGATTCCCGGCCATCGCAGACTTTTTTTAATTATTATTTTTTGCTATAACTATTAATAATGATTTCTTCAACGTAGCATAAAATATTTAATTTCATTTCTTCGGTTAAAACGTGATTACTTTTAGTTCTTATTTTATGGGAATTTATTACGCATCCCTCTCATCATCATCATCATCTGACATGGAGCCGCCTCGAGGGTCAATCCTGGACTCATTTAAATTTTCTAGCAATTGTTTGTATGGTTTGAATACAAGAAATTGGTCTTTCTGGATATTTTACTGAAAATAAGTCTCTCGTAGTTCTTAAACTGTGACAATTCTGATACCACATTAGAATTTCCACTTTTTCGTCTTTAGGGCTGTATAAAAAACGCAACAAGACACTATATAAAGACTAATTCTATTTTTAAATTAATAGTTTTGGTCACAGCATGGTTCAGTTGTCTGTATAATTCGTTGCCTACATAATAGGCGTAATTGACGCGTTCTTTTTAAAAGTATACATAGGCAATGTATACTAAAAAGAAAAATTCTCTGTATAGTACATCCTATTGGTATCTGGTTTATAATTTCCTAAACGTATATGAATTTGAATATTTTTTTTTGTAAAATTGACCGTTAATCATATGTAGTGGTTATCACTTTAGATTTATTTATTCAGTGACTTCTTAACTATTATACACAATGGGAGAAATAGGTAATTTTAACTAACATTTATTAGACAATTTTTACGTCAATTAAATTAAAATTATAGTTGTCAGCTATCTTACGTATTCCGCGTTGCACAAAAACGAACAGCCGAGGTATGGTGAAGTGAATACAACTTTTTTACACAGCTGTAAAATCAATGCAAACAGTGTTAGAAAAATAATATCTAGCATACCAGACAAAACCCACACTTAATAATTGTAGATAGACATACTTACTACTGTTTTATTTACATCTGGTTTGGAAATGGCCAGATGGGCTAGCACATCGACCAACAACTTTAAGTAATATCCCCAGAAGCAGAAACAACCTTACGTTAACAAATTTCGAAAGTAATATGTATAAATTTTCAGTAATTAAAATGTATTCTCCGAAACACAATCACCGCATCACTTTTATGAACGTTGTAGACAAGAGTATAAGAAAATGTTGCTGTTATTGATAACCCCAAACCAGTTTGTATTTAAATTGGTTGGATATTAAATAGACATTCATTTGTTGTTGCGGAAGAGATCTGAGTGTTTAGTTGTCAGGTAAGCAGTAAGAACGTTTCTGCTCAGCTTCAAAAGTAGGCTTTTTAAAAGCATTTAAATGTTAATTTATTACGATTTTTGAGAAAAGGGCGAACTGTATTGGAATTGTTCAATGGTCTGTACGATTTTTACAAAATTTTACACTTAAGGTAGGATGTAAAAATACTTATAATCAGATAAATCAGTTTTCAGTGCAAGTGATTCCGAAACGTGCCGGTATGATATCGAATAGATGAATTATATTTTTATTACAGCTTTACGATGAAGTTCCTGCTTTTGTTGGTTTTGGGAGTAGTCTCAACTTCGGGAGAAGACTTGCAAGTTCTGAAGGACTTTGCTGCGGGGAATAAGTTATTCGCCGCCCATGTGTATAGCGTAAGTGTGCTAATAGAATTGATTTAAGAACAAAAATACTTATATGGGAACAATCCAGCTAGTTTGGAAGAATCAAGGTTGTATCATTATTATCACCAGAATTTTAATTCCGAAACATTCTGTGCTTCCAATATACCTATTAGTTAAATTATAAACTAAATGTCCTGCAGCAGAATCGATAAGAAAAGTATTCGCTCACCCATTAAAAAAAACTAATACAGTTTAAAAATGTCAGAGAAGTTAAATTACAAATATATAAAAAAATAATGATACAATTCTTTAATATCTTGTTTACATAATCACACATCTAATCAAATTAATTAAATTTTGACGGGTTCATGAAAAATGCTGCTTTATACCTTGACCTTAATGTTTTACACCTACATACATCAGTAGTGTAACTACGATCGAAGGTAAACAACAACAGGTAAACCTAAACCGGCTTGTATATTAGGTCTTGAAAATAAATCTTTTATGATAATAGGCCGAATTATCAAAACTGATCGTGTAAATTTTACTTAGAATAATATAGTTCGTGCAGCACTTTACTTGCAGATATCCCTGTGACCCTGACATAACTAAACCATAATAATAATAAGAGAACTACTACTTTGGACTGCATTATACTACTATATTATTCCAGACATTGCTGAAATACGAATCTGAAAGCTTTCTGTTTTGTCCTCTATCGACAGAAATAATTCTTGCACTTGTGCATGATGGTGCTGGAGGTAAAACAGCTCAGGAGCTTTCCTCCGGGCTCCATTTTCCTGAAAACAAGGGAAAAATTCGACAAGCTATACAACAGTTGGCTCCACATTTGGAAGGTGGTGATGAATACACCTTAAATAGTGCCAATAAAATGTACGTTAAAGATGGATTGAAAATAAAAGATCAGTTTAAAAGTACGGCGATTGATGTTTTTAAATCAGATATACAAAGCATCAATTTTGAAAAGAAGGCTCAAGCGGCAGCTGAAATGAACGGGTGGATTGAAGAAAAAACTCATGGCAAAATTAAGAATTTGATTAATAAAGATGACTTAGATGGATTCACTTATGCTGTGCTAATCAACGCCATGTATTTCCATGGACAGTGGGTAAACGAATTCCCACATCGCGCTACCGAACCCGAACCGTTTTATTTCATCAACGGCAAGTTTATCGAAATTCCAATGATGCATCAAGCCAATTACCTTAATTACCATGATTCGTCGGAACTCAAAGCCAAATTCTTGGAACTGCCATATGAAGGAAACGATGTTACCATGACCATCGTCCTACCCAACGACATAGATGGTTTACCTTCTCTGGAAGCTCGTATTGGTGACGTCCTTGCAGAACGGAAATACGATGGCCATCTTGTTGAAGTTACCATTCCCAAATTTGAAGTCGCATCAACCATAGAATTTAAACCCATCATGCAGGAGGTGAATCTCCAAAGTTTTATTCGCATTTAGCTGTTCTAACCTGTTCGCTGATGTTGTAGTTAGGTATCGTAGAAGCCTTCGAAGACACAGCCGATTTCAACGGAATTTTATTTAACGAACACTTGAAAATCAGCAAAGTTATCCAAAAAGCTTTCATCGAAGTTGATGAAAAGGGAACCACCGCTTCTGCCGCTACGGCAGGTAAGTTTGACCTTCTAATCCTTTATATGTATCAGCATTTTTCGCTAGCTTCCACATAAATAAAAGAATTATATTTTTAATTTTAGGTGAGCTACCTGTTCCAATATCAACCGATTACGAACCACCTGCAGTGATTCGATTTACTGCTCACCACCCCTTCATTTATTTAATCAAAATTAAGAATGTACTCTTCTTTTTAGGAAGATACACCGGCGTTTAAGTGTTTAATGTACAAATTCAGGACTTTTTATAATATTTTGTAGAAATAACTAAGTACATTGAGAATTTTTAATGGTGTTCGGCAATAAAGAAATTATTATTCATCATTATCACCAATTAAAGCAAAAAATCAGGTTCATATTCTCCTCTATATCATTCAGTAACGTTGTTTGTGCTTCTAAAATATTCCGTTATAGTGTATTTAGTTACAATAAATTCTCAGGATTTATGTAAACTTCTTGTACAATTAATTTATTAGCGATCAATGTTCAACACGTTGCTTACTTTTTTTCATAATCGTCTTCAGCTTCCAAGTTTACACCTATAAGATTTGTTCCGGTTTCATGGAAATTGATCAGTCCACCGCTTCTTGGGTCGTCCCATTCTTTTTTTCCCAAGCGACATACAGCGTAAGATTCGTAGAGGAATACGGCCAGCGTCTATTCGGTTTATATGTTCCATCCAGTTATACCTGTTTTGGTCAACTTTTTAATTTTATATTTAATTCATGTCATATTTCTTGGCTTCTTTTATGTGTAAGCTGCTGCTCTTCGTAGGAATTTAATTTCTGTTGATTCAATTAGCTTCATTTCTTTCTGGATGAAGGTCCAGTTCTCTCAGGCATGTAGTAGGGCAGGAACCGCCATTGCTTTGTAGAATTTCAACTTTATTTCCTTGCTGGTTTCCTTCAAATGTAGACTGATCATACCGCACATGTATCTGAATTTATTTATCTTATTATGTACATCTTTGTCTTCTACGTATGTTACGTGGAGGCCTAAATATTTGAAACAGTTAATTTGCCTTACAGTTTTGTTCTCTACGATAATCTTGGCTTGTATTGGTTCCTCTCTCTTAAGGGCCATTACTTTTGTTTTTGCCTTGAATACTTCCAACTTATACGTTCTAGAGATGATATTTAGTTTATGTATTCCGGATTGCAAGTTATTTTCTGTGTTTGCCATGATTACTAGGTCGTAAGTCGTAAGTTATTAATTCTAATTCTAAAATGTATTTTTATCTCTTTCTGTCATTTCTCAACGACTTGGTCAATATATATTACTGTGTTATATGTACCTTGATTTAGATAATCTAATAGAACACTAACTTATTTAGATAACTTAAAGCTATTTTATGCTTTAAACCTGAAAAATAAGTTGTTAAAACCAAATAAAGGTAATGTTTAATTAGTGTTTGTCATCTTCGTTGATTTTGTTTGGGTTGCTCTGGTGTCTAGCCTTTGAATTCTCGGTTTCGTTTTGCTTGCTCGTAGTCGTAATAATTGTACAAAAGTATTGGAGGTATTTACCAAACTGGACTGTGAATTTTTCACCTGGAAAACAATAAGATATGAGATTTGTGTATTATGTTCGACAACTGTCAACTAACATATAATTTTGGAGAAAAATCGACTGTTCAATTGTATGTTTTTTGTGAGTAATAATCACATACATTTTAATATGATTTTGATAATCATTAATCGTAATATTACTAATTTCAGGTGATTTATGTTAAAAAATAATTGATCGGCCATGTGAGGTGGCAAAACATTCCTTTTTAAATAAGGAATATGGCTATGATTTCAGTTTTGATGTAAATGATATTTTCAAAAAGTTATTTAAGATTTGGTTAATTTGTGTTAATTTCATTCTGCCTTCCCATTGGCTGTGGAAGTCACATGCTGACACGGCTACTTGTTAAAAAAAAAGACAAGAAGAAAACAACGGGGCTTACCATGAAAATCTCAACGCGAACAGACGTTCGTCTGACGAGTCAATTAAAAGTGTAGTTTTGTGTCTTTGTTATATCCTGTTCGAATAAAACTATGTTATTAAGTGTTACGGTTCAAATCAGCGTTGTTTGCTACTTATCTGTGTGAAAAATTGATAAAATTCGGTAAATTCGCCGAAAATCAGGAATTGGAGGCGGAGTATCAAAGTAGCTTCAGTAGACTTCAATTGCTTTTTTCGGACATGTTTTGTTTGTATCTGCGTTTGAAGTTTAAAACATCAACAATCTTCGAGGTTAGGAATCATCTACAAGTTAGAGGAAAGTTTAATACCCATGAAAAAAAACTTCAATAATTCGATAACATTTAATTCATTTCTTTGTTGCATCTATATTTTATAAGTTCTTGTTTACTACCTTGTATCCTTCGCCTTGTTCAGTTAATCAGCCCAAGAATTTAAAGGTTATACAGCAGTTACCAAAATTTTATCCTATAAACCCTGAGATTAGAGTTCTTTTAACGTTTATGTTTGAAGTGTGCCCTTTGTGTTGTTTCAACAACTTATTTAATAATATTGTAATATTTTTTCTACATATGAAAGCGAGATCATCTTTACTACGGGTGCAAGTAAAGCAAAAATCCCCCCTCTTTCCAACATAATATTCTTTTGTCGCTTCAATGCGGGGCTAATATGTAGACCTCTCAATAAAACATCATATCTCATATATATATATATATATATATATATATATTGCTGTGATATCTATAATAGGGGGGGGGGGCGCTTAAATGCTAATTGAGCAAAAGTGCTATTTAAAAGTTTCATTATGATTTATTGTGCGTTTAGTAGTTAATGGTATGTCAAAACATGAGGAAAACTCTCAAGATGTTGGATGTAAAACTGAAGTCGCGTGTAATGTTGTGGAAATTAATACTATTTAAAAATAAAGTTTGACAGCTTGGCAGTTTTCCCATCTGTCATAAGCCTTGTGATTTCATTGGTTGTTAAGTTAAATTAAGCTTTTAAATTCGATAATTGAATCATGCACTTTTGAATCGTGGTTGGGGTACGACGTGTTTTCTGTGCCGAGATAACCTCTTCTCCACTGGTCAACCATAACTAAATTTAAATTCGAGATTATTTTTGTTTTTTTATCCGATGTCATAAAAAAATGTAATAATTAAGAGAGAATAGAACATCATCGAATGAAGTGTGAGTTTTAATCGTCGCTAATGGAAATGGTTAAGTACCTTGTGTCGGGAAGAGCCTGCAGTCCACTGTAAGCAGAACCAACCTGGCGGAGATGAATGCGGCCTGTGTACTAGAGGAGTAGCAGTCCAGGGGCATTTAGCGTGCATACCTTCTGTGTAAAGGTTGGTGCTGGTAAAAGATGAACTAATTTCGGTGACATTAAAGTAAACTGGGGGTTATAAGAATTTGCACGGGTTATTATTTTTTTCCTTTCTCGAACGTTTCAACTTTATGAACGAGTCGAAGCCACGAGTGGAGACACTACTCTAATTCCCTGAGATAACAGTTTTGTGTTCGTATTAATTAGCGTGTGGCATGTATTTACATAACAATATATATATTACAAAAAAAAAAATATTTTTTCAGCAATACCGAGAAGTAAAAATTTTTCAAACTTTAACCTAAGTAGAGAGAAAAGAAATTTATAAGGCAATTTTATAACATTAAATCTTAAATATTTGGATTTCTTTTTTTAGATAAGTTGAAAACTCAGTTGATTTAACACGCACAAAATAAAAAAATCACACCGAAAATCCTCTTTAACTGTTTATTGTAGACAACTTATACATCTCTTTACAATAAATTATTTCTACGGTATCCTACTTGTTGTTGTTACTCCTACTAAAGCCAAAATAGAATAAAAGCTACTGTTACACTGTATTGTCGTAGCTCGGTTAGCAGGGCCCTCGCTTTCTGAGCTAAGCGTTCATTATAGCGTATGCTCTGTAGGCCAGAATTACTATGCAGATTTATAAATATCTTGTGATGCAGCCCACCATACACAATTCTCCAATCCACTTGGTTCTTAATACCAAAAACCATATCATCTCTGTAATATATGTCGCTCGGGTTCGATGTTAAACGAGGTAGGCCTCTGTATTTCTACCTTAGCAATGAGAAAAACGAGTAGCAAAACAACGGACATTGCTCAGCAGTGGGGCCAGAAGGCTACTATTACACTATTTATAATACATTCACTATATACTTATAGAAATCTTTGAAATACCTTCCTGAAAATGGTTTGTCCTTTATCAGCAGAAATCATTTTTGCTTTAGTCCACCGTGGTGGAAACACAGGCAAAACAGTACAGCAACTCTCCCCTGGCCTTCATCTCCCCGAACACAAAGAAAAAATCTTGAAAAAAATCTTGAAGGTGGCGATAAATACACCTTACGAAATATTCGATTATGGATAGATCTCGAGATATCTCGAGATGCGAGTAATTCATTTGAATGATAAAAACTTCTCGAATACGTTCGTAGCGACGCTCGCATCTCGAATGAAATAATTCGAAATATTTGCGAGATGCCAGTAATTCGTTCGAATGATAAAAAGTACGCAAACTACGTTCGTTTTGTGATGCGCACATCTCGAATGAAACAATTCGAAATATTTCATTATGCGTACGACTCCGAGATACGATTAATTCTTTCGAATAATAGAAACTTTCGTTTCGCTGTTCGGCTGGTAATCGAAATATCAGTTGTGTCGGTATATTATAATTTGAGTAGTATTTGAATGAATATGCAATTCGAGTAGAAGCTGAAAGATAAACTACAAAGTAACATATTTGACTTGTTTTGTATGATGGCGTCGTATGTGCAGCTGAGTTAGTAAAATAAGTTTTATTAATTTCGAACCGGGCAGGCTTAAGTTACGATTATTTATTTATACTTTTCCATAGTATTCCTTTATTCAATTACAAAGACAGATGTTTGTTATATGTATAGCTCTAATTAATTAATGGACTACACTTAAAATTGCTGTAAATCATTGTAAATATGAATAAAATGTATTTGTATACCTACTTTTTTGTTTAAGAATGATTGTAATATAACAACATAGTATGAATAATGCGAGAAAGTACCGATTTGTTGCAATTCTAAATGAAGATGTACTTCTTTATTAGAAGGTGTATAATTAATGCATCTAAGTAAGTCTCTTCGAACGACAGACGATAATTTTATTTACTAATGCTGCCTAGTAACTACCTTTAATTTTTCTACACAATTTTCAGACTACATTTTGTTTCCCGCAGTTATACATTAATATCTATTTTTTCGAACTATTTAATTTTGCCAAAATCTACAATAAACATCATCTAATACAAGCTATTATTAGGAATTTATAATTTTGTGATCACTAAAAGACTGTTAAAGGAACAATTTACGCCATTTACCTGTAGTGCCAGCCTTATATAATATAGTGAACTATAGCTTTTTTTTTTTCAATTTATTGCTTATTTACAATCTACTCAATAATACAGAGTAATAAATAAATGAATTATATGACACTTAACTTGAAGTGAGGACTATCCATTGATAGTTCCTCAATAATTAGTTAACCAAGTCTTCTGGCCATCGTCTCTTTAGCCTTCTTTCTGGCATAGGTTGATTTGAAAGTCCATCTATTAACTGATTGCTGTGGCCACTGTTGCAGAATGAATACTTGATGGCGTGGGATTTCATGAGATCGATTATAAATGGTGTTTTCAGGTCATTGTGGAGTGTGAAATTGGAAACGTACCATGGAGACTTTGTTATCATAAAGAGGATTTTGGATTGCACTGTTTGTAATATTTTTGTATTTGACAGTTTACTGCATCCCCATAGCTCTATTCCGTATGCCCATATCCGTTTTAGTATGATTTTGTATATCATCAATTTGTTTTCTAATGACAGCTGAGATTTTCTCCCTAGCAACCAATACATTTGTCTAATTTTTAAGTTTATTGGTTATTTCTTTGCTTTTATGTGTGCTTTCCAGGTCAGTTTTCCGTCCATATGGAGTCCTAGATATTATTCTCTTTTTTATTGGTATAGGAGCATCATTTATAGTGACTTGCGGACATGAGCTATGTTTTGTGGTAAAAGTGATTTGAGTGGATTTATTAGTATTAACCTTGACTCGCCATTGCTTTAGCCAGTTTTGCAATAGGTCTAATTGATTTTAGAGTTTTTCGACGGCTCTTTCTGGGTTTAGATTTGTTGACAATATTGGTGTATCGTCAGCAAAGGTAGTAGTCAAGGTGTCTTCTCTTACAGGTAAGTCAGCCATATAGATTAGGTATCCGTACGGTCTCGGAACACTGCCCTGGAGTACTCCTGATTTTATATGATGGTAGGCAGAGAATACATTGTCAAGTTTAACTTAGAAGTACCTATCTTGCAGATACGATTTTAGTAGAAGATAATTGTAATGCCATTTCTTGTTGCGCACGCCCCAGGCAGGGGTTGTTTCCCTACAGCGTTTTGTGTGATTCAGTATACTTACAGCCACCAACACAAGCAGCTGTAAGGGGCACATGCCCGCCTGTACTCAGAAGACAAATAAAATGTATTAAAAGGACAATCACAACCATTTATTGTGTTTGATCATCAAAAAACAAGCAAGGAGTATATCTCGGTGCTACAGTGCCAGGATTTACCGCAACAATAGTGTTGAGAGAGAAGGTTTCCTTTCAACTTGTAAAGCAGTCCCTCATGCCATACCTCATCGAACGCCTGTTGTATGTCTAAGAACACATCTGCATACATTTTCTTCTCTTCGAGACTTTCTTGATTTTATTTACAATTCTGTGACACTGCTGGTTGGTGGAGTGTTTCTCTCTTAAACCAAATTGGTGTTTGGGGATTAGGTCTTCAGTGGGCACCGCTTCTTTAATTATCTTGAGCAGAAGTCTTTCAATTATATCTTCGACATTATGGGCAAGAGGCTTATCGGTCTGTAAGATGTTGTTTGAGTAGGAGGCTTGCCAGGTTTTTGCAAAACCTCTGCTTGTGTCCGTTCGTTTACATTGCCACACCTATTCGAGGATTGTTATGGCAAATTGCAGTTAAAACCTAAGGCATTCGCTGTATACAATTGTTACACGCTGTATATAAACAACAGAATGGCTTGAAGAAGATAATAAATTTAAAAATGTTCATATTTACGCAAATTAATTTTTCTACACTAGGTCGAACACTCAGTATATTCCAGTCCATGTTTAAATTACCACAAAAACTTTTGCTAACATGTTTCTTGATAGATACTTCTGATATTAAAATTGCTGGTAACGAAATATAAATCATTCAGACCCCTGATAAATGCATTTAGTTCAAGGTAATATAAGAAACATCCTATTGATGCCGAGATCAATTTTTTGTGTACTTTATTTGTTTGTCCTCATTAATTACTAGAGTCGCGATGTACATATTTAACTTTACAGGTATAAAGGTTGCCATTTATAAATAATTTTCAATTTACTACGAAGGTAATTTAAAACAATGTTTACATTACATTCAGTATTGCATTAATATGAAAACGTCCTCTGGAAGTTTTTGAAGGTTATCGCTTGAAAGAGGAATTTATTATAAGTATTTATAAACAAGCAAAAATGTGACAGTGCCCCCCGCAAGGCTGTAAGTCATTGCATTGGTCTTAAAGAATTCTTCAAGTATTTTGTTTGCGTCAACAGTGTTCTCTATTTTTTGGACGACACTGGAAAGTGTGCTATAAATATCAATAATACGTCCTTAGGCAGCAACCACTGGGAAAACCTGAAGTAAGATAAGGTTAAAGACACAAGAAGATACACAGTTGTTGTTAAGCGGCAGATCATCAGCAACCATCATGAACGGTCAACTCGTTTTCATGGTCGTGGTAGTCGTTGTAGCCACTTCTGCAGGTATGTACTTTAGAAAATATCCTAAATCAGTGGTCTTATGCTAATTGATTCTTGTCATACTTCAGTGACTTGTACTAATTAATTAATAAAAAGAATATTATTAACATAAAATGTGTTATCACGTTGCTATACGTGTTAAGCAACAAACCATTGCATATATTATTAATGTAGTATTATAAAAACAATATTGTTCTTACTTATTGATTAATGATTAGTGTGATATGCAAATATAAAAATATTTAAATAAAACACATAGTTTATGCTTTTAATTATCAATACCGTTATTTGCTACGCATTTTATATCAAATTACGAGGCTTATTGTTTTGAATCCAAACATTTTTCTTGCTATTTTTATAATAAAATAAAAATAAAAAATATGCAGCAAGCATTCTATCATTATTTGCTAATTAACCAAAAATACTCAAGCCTATACTTATTTCAAATTACTTAACAATCACTTGATGGTAGGAACCAGATGTAATAAATTCCCAATCAATTCTAATACAGTAAAACTTCGTTTGGCGCTTAAGATGCGTTCCTAGATGACAAAGCGCTAAACGAAACAGCGTTAAATGAGGTCATTTTAACACACAGTAAATAGGGAAACGGGAACACGCGACCCAAAATAAACAAATTTCACGTTAATTTTAAATTTATATTAATGTGCTTAATAATATACATATGTTACATAACAAGTAAACCCATGCACACAGCGTTTATCGAGGAAGTACCAAACCAGGTCTTACTGTACATTTTATTTAGGGCCGGTCTTTCAAAGTACCAATAACGTTCTAGACAAGCGATCAGCCAAATTTATTCGCCTTGTTAAGGTATTTTCTGTCTTTCAATCGTCCGATAATCAACGTCAGAGGTTAGTTTACTTATGCCATGGAATGAACTTATCGGGCAGTAGAAGCAGCCGACAGTACTTTATCGGCCGGATAATGCAGCTACGCATGTACAGGAAGCGATACGAAATATTTCGAGCGGATGTAAATGTAAATAAATAAGTTAATACTATTATTCTGGTATGGTAACTAAAAAATAGATAAATTTTACAAATTGAAGAAGCAAAAATGTTTAGTATTCTAAATCTCTTATCATCGTAATCATCTTGATTTTTCGAATTATTTAAATTTTCCGAAGACAAAAAATATAGAAAACCACTGTTAAAACATTACTGGAAGAAATTCAAATAGGTTACATCAAATAATAAGGTACTGTACAAGTGTACAGATATGTAAACGAAATTTTTTATATTTCATAAACCATTATGTAACACCCATATAGCAGTTGCTTTTACGTAACCTTGCGATTTTATGTAAGCGCTTCATTGCAGGTGGAATTAGTGGCGTTTGTAAAGTTACAGCAGAAAATAGTATATTAAGGAACTAGTTTCATAAGGCCTTTTCTTAACGCACGAGTCCAAGTTTGAAAAACGAGACGCGAAGCGTCGAGTTTTTCAACGGACGAGTGCGACAAGTGGTCTTATAAAACGTGTTCTTTATACTATTTTTTCTATTGAGGAAGTTTAAGAGTATTTTAAATAAATTTACGTAGAAAATTTTACGTCAAATCGATTACTAGGGAGTTTTTATAAAGACTTATGGCAGCACTGACAGGTGGCTGAAACTGACATTTCAAACTTTCAAATTCAAATCGAACTACCAACATCGTAAAAAAAACAAACTAAAAACAGTACGATTATAGGCCTCCTTAACGTACTATTTTTAAGCTAAAACAGTGCGCTTAGAACGGCTTTATAAAACCGAAATAGAAAAAATGATTATAAGGGTTAGTTTTCACGCTCATGCTATTTGCACAAATTGATTTGTACATGCCAATTTAGGCAAATTAAAGGTCCGTTTTCACGCCCATGCAATTTGCGCAAATTGAATTGTGCATGCCAATTTGCACAAGTAACCTGTTGCATGAAAACCAAAATCGTTCACTTGCACAATCCAGAAAGTTGGAATGTCATAAGCTTGCGGTTTAGAGTTCCTATCGCTGCATTCTTTGGATTTGATTTTCCAAAGACAAGGAAAAGATTTATACAGCTGCATAAATTCTGTAATGAATTCTTTTTCTTTTTTTGACATTATTATATTATTAACAAACATACAAAACAGACAAAATAATTAAGGAAACCGTTTAGAGTGTGTATAGAGTCAACTAATCACAGAACACCGAAAATATAAAAATCACGTGCAAGTCAGGACAAGAATTCGCCGCTACTAAGCATGCGTCGAGTTGAAGTATCGTTTACACGTTCATGCATTTGTGCCAACCACATTTAAATTATCAGACCAGCCAGATTTTACTCAAGTCAAACTTTCTGACTTGTGCAAGTGAACGATTTTGGTTTTCAAGCAACAATTTACTTGTGCAAATTGGCATGCACAAGTAAATTTGCGCAAATTGAATGGACGTGAAAACGGACCTTTACACATACAATCACAAAATTAAATCCCATATTTTACTACCAACCACGGTACGTGATGTTGAGTGACGTCCTTTACAGCCCCCCTCCGGCGATTAGTAAACAAAGCACAAGTATCTGTGTCCAACTCACTGCTTTTAAGATAATGGTTTCCTTTCCGCACACCATTGTGTGAAACTTACCCACATTCTTTAAACCCAGTTGTAGTTAACTAGTAAGAATTTGGCCGACACCTTATCAATAAGATTAGTTGTACTGAAAGACCCAACAACGCTGTTGGGTACATTTATCCTAGGGGTTAGTTTATACCGCCTGACAACTATCGGAGACTTTTATCGGTACATTGGAAGACCAGCCCTTAATCGTGATCCTCGTTTGCACCGCTTGCGCAGTATCGAGGCGGTGTGAGGCAAGGCTAAGCTGGTTTGTGCTATGCACAACAGAGCCCAACTCTGCGGGATACCGTGTTGGTGCGAAACCGAGCTTGACTTGCTATTTTATTTAATACGATCTCGAAATTATCCAAAATGAGTTCCGAATTGTTAGATTCAAAAACCACTTTTATTTAAAACTGCAGTTCTATACAAATTCTGTATTCGCCTTGGGTGGTCTATTTTACAGAAAAAGGAAAGCCATGTACAACTCCAAATGAAAAATCCGGAACTTGTGTACCATTGAATACCTGCCAGGTCGTTTTCAACGCGGCAGCTACGAAAAACATCACTGCACAAAACTTTGCCAGCAAATCCAGTTGTGGTTATGACAATGAACAGTTAGTTTGCTGCGAATCCCCTGGCGCTGTAATTGAACCCAATTTTGAGAGCAAAGCTCTTCCTGATAAGGCTATTTGCGGGCCGAACAAAGATAAACCACGAATTTTCGGCGGTTTGGTAGCAGAACTTGGAGAATTTCCGTGGATGGTGGGCATAGAGTTTATATCTAAAACTAGCGGCGAGAAGAAAGGACTCCTATGTGTTGCTTCATTAATAAATAACAGATATGTTATGACTGCCGCCCACTGTCTGGTAACCAAGGAATTTGAGCCGTAAGTTTTTTATATTTTTGTTGCGGGAAAACTAATCTCTCGTTTTAGAATTAGCGTTTCGTTGGGCGAATTCAACGTTACCTCCGACCCTGATTGTCTTGAACTGGTAGCAAACAGAGAATGCGCAGATCCTGTCCTAAAGGTCCCAATAAAGCAGACAATACCGCATCCATTTTACAGCCGCGTAACTGGGAACAACGACATTGGACTGATTCTTCTGGAGAATAAAATAGAATTCACAGGTAAGAATATAAGTTGTTTGGTTAGGAAAATAATTCATGCTGTTGTTTTAGAGTACATTAAGCCCGTTTGTCTACCATTCGCAACTTTACCATCACCGGAACCTGGATCCCGTTTAACTGTAGCTGGATGGGGAAAAACAGAAAATGGTAACGCTTAGTAACTTACATTTAAACTTTAAAATAGCTAGGAAATTTAATTTCTTTCAGGATCTACATCTGATGTTTTACGACATGCCGATCTTCCTATAGTTTCAAATGAAGAATGCACCGAAAAATTAAAGAAGGTTAAAACAGTAGTACAGCCGCAGCAGATGTGTGCTGGAGGCGAAGGAGGCAAAGACAGTTGCAATGGAGATGCTGGTGGACCTCTTATAGGGCTCTACGTGGATAAAGCAAGCGGAAGAGCGCAATGGTACCAACATGGTGTGGTATCGCAAGGAGTCGGATGTGCACGTGAGGGATACCCTGGTATTTACACTCGAGTTGCCAGATACATGGATTGGATTATTACTACTATATCTGAAGACTAATTTATTGTCCGTATTATTAGTATACTTCTCCTCACTTTTATAATAAACTTGTTGCGTAACAATAAAAAATCATTTCTATGGTTTGGTTTATCTATATTTCTATGTAGTATTGTTATTAGAGATATAACAACCAGACCTATTGTCTTAGATGCTTGAACGGAGTAAGGATCTAAAATCCAAAGTTGCGTGGTAGAAATAGTTGTGGAACTAAACTTTTTGTTATTTACTGGTTTACGAGTAATCTCAACAAAAAAGAGCTGTGTAGAAGAGAAGTACAAATAGATAGTAGGTATGAGTAAGAGGGTACCAAAAATTAGGACAGAACGCAGCCGTGCTGAAAATAATATTACGTTTGAAAAATACATACTTCAAGAATCAAATCTTACCTTGATACAGTTAATCTATATATCTAGCATAACTAAGAATCTAATAAGTAGCTATAATATATCCCCGTTACGAGAATGCAGTTAACTTGTTCATTGTTTCTTACTGTACTTCCTTGAAATTAATATTAATTAATAAATCAAAACAAGTAGGTATTTAACTAATAAATCAACGAATATAAATTTTCTACTTATTACATATACGTATACGTACAATCGTACTTAGGTACTACAGAAGTCACACCGGTTTGTGCAAACCTGTTTCTAGAATTTTCCATGCTCGCCGGACTGGTCCCAAACCCGGGAAATAAAGCAGAAAATATGATAATAAAATTCATCAAATAGTAAACACATCTAGCTAGAGCTAGATTGTTGGAATGCCGATGAACTCGTCCCTTAGAAAGTAGGCGAAGCAAAACTGCGTGAGTTCAACAAATTATGTACCGTGATATAAGCATCAACGACTTGTTCGATTATGATTATGTGTAGATGTCGCAGGCGAATGGTTATTTTTAGGAAAATAGCTTTTGCCCATGCAAATGCTATCTGCCTAGCCAAATGAGTCTGTAACATTTATTTTTCGTCGAATGTCATTATCCTAGGAAAATAGCATTTGACTGAAGCGTCTTTAGGCAAATGGTTTTCACTGTGTCTTGTTTAAGTTGAGGTTATGTGAGTTTCCACTTTTATCGATTTTAAAGCCGTGTAAGTAAATATTTAATTATTATGTTGTTATTACCTAAAACTAGTGTACTGTCCTCCTCTTAATAAACACCAAAGTTATCTGTACAACGTAATAAACACACAGATTTAACTTATTAATTTAAATACCGGTAACTTTACTCGGTTGAGCTTTGTGAATTGTTTGCAAGTGCTGTAAGCCATTCACAATTCAATTGTCAATTGTTTACAATTCACCGTTGGTTTGAGCGAGTCTTACAATCGTTTTGTATTGATACTGAAAACAGTTTTTTCTTTATTTATAGAGTCGACGCGGTAGATAAAAACGAATTTTATTTGCGGTTGAATGCAAGATGCGAAAATACGAAAGTTAAAAAACCATGGGATTTGCAAAAAACACAGGAAATTATCGTATTTTGAAGATACAAAACAAAAACAAAACAGAACAATATTCAGGAACTGTTGGTCACCGAAAAATATAATGGCGGAAAATATGATCTTTTGGATATATCCAACGTATCTTAAGTTATTTTAAAACAAAAATCTGTAGATGACGATATTATTTATGTTACACCGATTGAAGAGTTTTTCGATAAAATTGAAGAACAACACAAAGCAACAGGGCACGGGGGAAGAGATAAAATGCTTCACAATTTAAAAAAGAAATGTATTATTCCAAAAGTTGGAGTTGCAATTTACGGGGAATTGTGTACGACTTGACTTCTGAATTATCAGGATCATTCCACCAAATTTTTATATTTGAGAGACAAAACGAGCTGCAGAGGTGGCTTTGGAATTACTTAAGATTTTCCTTGAACAAGGCGTTCCACTTATCTTGCAAAGTGATAATGGGCGGGAATTTACCGCTGAAGTAATTAAAGAACTAGTTTTGTCCTGGCCAGAATGCAAAATCGTACATGGAAGACCCAGGCACTCCCAAAATCAGGGCACTGTTGAAAGATCAAATCAAAATGTCGAACAGATGCTAAAAATGTAGATGGAGGAAAATAAAAGTACTTGTTGGTCGATTGGCTGCTACTTTGTGCAGTGGCAAAAAATACGTCGTATCATCGTACCATCTGAAGAACACCCTATAAGAGTTTATATGTAGCTAATCCCAAATTAGGCTTACCATCCACAAATGTATCATCAGATCCTATTGATAATATATTTACCGAAGAGGACTTTAGAAAGCTTGAATGCAGAAGCCGAAAATGTTGAGGATTCTAAGGTAGAAACCAGAGTTCCACAAAGAAATATAAATGATGTTGGTATCCTCATTAGTTCCGAAAAAGAGAAGTAATGTCAAATTGAAACATATGTGGAAGAAACTACAGACGAATTATTTATAACAGGGCAAGTTTCTAAAAATGATGTGGACCCGAACGATAATAAAAACTGCAGTTTGAATTCTAGCAACTTGTACTGCTGTGTTTGTGGGAACCATAGCACAGGCGCACATACTTGTTTGAAATGCAACAACGTTATTTGTGGTGTTACTAAGGAAGATAACGAGGGTTTTGGCAGCCAGGTTACTAGCGATCTTTGTGTTAACGAAGAAATATTAGAATCAACCGAAAAAATTCGTATGAGGGCCAGCTTAAAGTAATGACAAAAAGGACATAGAAATTGGAAAATACTATTTCTGTCCCGAAATTCGATAGACGTCTATTAGATAAAAAAAAGACCTAGAAGGCATCGTAATAGATAAAAAGAAAAACTTTAACGAATAGGCACAAAATCTGGCATTTTGAAAAGCTGGTTCGCCAGAAGTGACTTAACACCAGTATCGGCGATAAGTTTTCATTATAATGATATTCCTCAAAAACACTTCATTTTCTTAAGAGAAGCCTGCGCAACCCAGTCTGTGTTTTTGGGTCAAGGGTTTTCACAATCTCAGTGTCAGTC
The DNA here is from genome assembly GCA_014611495.1 of Limonius californicus. Taxonomy (NCBI): domain Eukaryota; kingdom Metazoa; phylum Arthropoda; class Insecta; order Coleoptera; family Elateridae; genus Limonius; species Limonius californicus. The sequence goes on along the minus strand of JABXWE010015909.1, from coordinate 4,785 downwards.
GTCAAAAAATCAGTGTAATAGTAAGCGATGTGCTTACTTCAAAAATAAAAAATGTATGTAATAGTAGGTGCCACAACAGCAACCCATTTAAAAATAAATAATATAGTAATAATAATATGTTTATACTGTTTTATACTACTTTACTTAATACTTTAATGAGTACTTAATACTTTACTTAATACTTTATACTACTTTGGGTTACATATATTTCTGTATTTTTTACTGCCAAACATAATTCATTTTAGTTCCTTTTCACGCTTGTATCCTTGCTGTAATTCGTTTATACAAATTAAATTATTATAGTGTAAAGTAAACGATCCCACTCTGTTACGTATTCCTGCTTTACAACAATCAATTCATTGCCATTTTCCTAAAAAGCATTTAGGCAGATACTATTTGCCCAGTAAAATAGTATTTTCCTAGTCAAATAGCAATTGAATAAGTGATAAAGTCATTTGGCTAGGCACATAGCATTTGCCTAGGAAAAAATTATTTTCCTAAAATAACCATTTTCCTGCGACATAGACACTGTTCTAAAAATGTGACGAACGCTGGGATTACAAATACTGCAAGAAGGGCAAAAACTATTATAGCAAATATTTTTCTATTATACACTAGAATTCCGCCTATGACTGTCCATTTTGTAATAATATTAGAAAAATATCCTTTTGTGACCCTACTTGACGGAAGTTCGAGAATTCTCTGATGTATTTAGGGTAGGTGGGCTTGTTTACGCAAGAAAATTGTGTGAGGAGACAGGTTGTGTAAACCTGTGACCGAACTATTTTTTTGATTTATTTTCTTATTAACCACATTTCAGTGAACGGATATAATAACAGAATATCAACCATAAAGAATCCTAGCTCATTGACGTGCTTTCACAAAGTCTCAAATCAATCCAGTACTCTATGTAACAGATTTCTGCAATGAAAAATTTGCGTTTTTAGGTAAAGTTAAGCCATGTAGTTCTATATGTTTGACAAAATTTGATTACCATTTCATAAATAATGATGTCGCGCTAAAGCTTTTAAAAGATGGCATGTAACCTAGCGAGCCAAAGAGTTTCCGCAGAGCTATTGGCATCTACACCAACAGAAGACTTATGCCACGTTCTAGCAAATGCCCAAGTTAATTCCACAGATAAGATTATACAGGGTGTCCCAAAGCGTACCGGCAATATTTCAAGGATGAATTTCCGAACTTATTTAGAGTCGAAAAGTTCATGTAAACATATGTCCTAAATGTAACCATTAATGAGTTATTGTTTATTTCTTAATGTATGTGGCTAAAATTTTAGTTCAACGAATTTTATGAAATAAATCTATTTTTAACACATTTTTATTATTTTATTGACAAGAAATGTTCAAAATTATCTCCATTGCGTTCGATACATAACGGCGCACGTCATAGAAGAGATCGCTGCGTTCTTAATATGGTTGCTGGGTTATTGCTAATAATATCGGCAGCCTGCTGTATTCTTTGGCGTAATTCTTCTCCCGTGTGCACTTCAGTTGACTAAACAATCTGTTTCATGTGATCTCAAAGATAAAAATCTAATGGAGCCAGGTCCGGCAAACGCGGTGGCCATACTACTCCTCCTATGCTAATCCATCTTCCCGGAAAATGTGCATTAAGCATTAAGCCAAGCTCTAATACGAAGACATTGATATGCTACCGCCACATCGTGTTTATACCACATTGCACTTCTAATATTTAATGGTACATCTTCCAGTAATAAGGGTAAAGACTTTTCTAGAAAATGTTCGTAATTCGCACCATTCAAACGGTGTGGCAGTTCAAATGGTCCAATCAGACCAACTATCATATTAACACTAAATCTATGTTGAAAATAGGAGCTTCTTTTTAATTGAGGATTTTCTGCATTCCATTCATGAAAATTATGATAAAAATTGATACCATATCATGTGGAAGAAGCTTCATCGGTCCATAAAGTGTGCGGTAGGTTTTAATTATTTTGTAATACAATTACAAAATCTTAACGAGCTTCAAAATCATTATCTAGAGCTTGAACTCTTTGATCATGATATGGATGTAAGCGAGCACTTATTATTATTTACCAAACCTGGTTTCTACATATTCCAATACGTAATGCAATTCTTCCTACACTTAAAGACTTCTTGTAATAAATCAAAAACTTGTTCATCATGGTTTATGGGTCTACAGACAACATCTTGGCCGGCTGCATGTCTTGCATTGAAAGTGCAATATTCCCTCAGCTGACAATGTGAATTAAAGAAAACTGCATGCATAGGCAGTCTTCTCTTAGGATATCTTCTACGATATGCTTGTTGTGCTGTTAAAGCATTTCCATCCACAGACCGTAAACATAATGAATATCTGCATATTCTTCGTTTAATAACAACATTGGCATTTGTGAATCACTTTTGAATTACGATGGGAATAAGGATACAAAGAAGAAGCCAATAACTTCTTCAGTATCACAGCAGTTAACTGACAAGTTACAAACAATAATTTGCTAAAAACGATGTTCAAATGTTACCAAACAAAAGACGCGATCATGGCAACTATATCAGTATTTCAGAAATCCGTTGAACTAAAATTTTAGCCACATAAATTATGAAATAAACAATAACTCATTAACGGTTACGTTTAGGACATATGTTTAAATGGACTTCTCGACTCTAAATGAGTTCTGGAATTCATCCTTGAAATATTGTCAGTACGTTTTGGGACACACTGTATACGATATGTATGAGAAATGGAGGTAAAAGTAATAATTCTTATCACTCGACGTATTGTAAAAATAATAATATGTGGTAGACGAGAAAATTATGACATTATGTCTTCTGTACCTTTTTTGAGCCAGCGATGTGGGCGATATACCACTTGGGTGCATCATTCAGAACTATCAACCTGAAGTAGTCTACGAATTTTGTTTTCAGAAATTTAAAGAGTTCTTCGAAGCTGAAGGTTTTTACAGCGCAGCTGAAAGAAGAGCATTGAATAATGCTTTTTCCAAATTCGACAACTTGCTATGCACATTTCACGTATTGCAGTCAACATGGAGGTGGTTGTGGGATGCCTCAAATGGTATTGAAAAGGAGAATCGTCGACCTCTGAAGTTGTCTTTTGGTGACATTCTATATGATGAAAATGATATAGATTGCAAACTTTGTAAGGAAACTCTTTGTAACAATTGAATAGCAATCAAGTTTCATGCATTTCGCAGTAATATGCATACCAAGGGCCATAGCACGAATAATATCATCGAAATGTCTATTGGAATATTTAAAGATTTAGTCCTACAATGATGAAAAACATTCAATGCAGTTGCTTCAGTAAAATTTCTGTGCTTTTCGTCCGAACAATTTTACAAACAAAAATTAATTGCCCTTGCAAAATCTAGAAGAACGAAACACACAATCACAAGTCTACAGTGCCTAAAGTTACAAAGATCTCGAACGACGAATACAGAGTTAACCCTTCTTCCGATAAAATGCTCTTGCATGCTGTAGATACTCAACTAAGCATTGTGATTGCCCAGAAGAAGCAGGTGGCAAATTTTGTAAACGTTTGTCTGCAGTATGCAATAGCTGAGTAAACCTATTGAATACCCCCGACGTAGCATTTCAAGATCGAATCGACCTAGCAACATTAGCTTTGGGGAATACTATAGACAGAGAATTTTTCATGGGTATGAATAAAAATATAGTCGTTACAAATAACGTTGAGGAAGATATTAACAACCCAATGACTGCACGGAGTTGGGAAACTCAAAGGTGATGAAAATGAATCTCCTTGAAGTATGGAAAAGTTTAAAATAACAATTTCGCACATTTCTTATGAAACATATATGGCACATCTTCTCAAGTAGATACAGATAGAAGCTACCGTTAATGAATATAATAGATACATCATACAGGGCAGAAATATTGCATACAAAATATACAGGGTCTTAGCCAGGGGGCACGGTGGGCAATACCTGTACTGGAAGAATTTATTGCTTGCCCTAGAAACGGATTGCATAGTAATAGCCTGCTCAACAAAATTAGGGGAACACTTTTTTGAGCGCCTATAAGTTTTCCAGCAAATGATGGAAGCAGGATTTTTTCTTGTTATATTATTCTCTAGGCTATTATTGACAAAGTGCTAAAAGAACTACGGTGATTCGTTTGCTCGTTTTCATCGTAGACGCCAAAATATAAAAAAGTCTCAAAAGTGGTTTCTGACCACAAAGCAAACATCTGAAATTCATCAAATTAGTCATTGGACACAGTAAAACCATCAGTTTTGATTTCTTCAATGCTTCTGAGTCCAGAATGCGTTATTTAGGTGCAATTGAAGTGGCAAGGGCTGTTGCTTTGCTTGAAGATGGTCGATCTATGCAATATGCAGCAAACCAGCTCCAATCGACTCCATCTGTTATCTGCAGAGCTTGACATAGGTACCAAGAAATGGGTAGATACTCCAGGAGAATTGGACAAGGCCGTGAATGAAAAACTACCCCTCGGGACAGCCGGTATATTGTTAATTCTTGCCTTCGCCGACGAACTGCTACTGCTCGTGAGCTACAAAATCTACTCCGAAATGTTACCGGTGTCACAATTTCAGACGGTTAGAAGACGACTCAAAGAAGTCAATATGACTTCTCGCAGGCCTGTGCGAGCTCCTCGCTTCAGCAGGAATCACAAAGTTAGCCATCTAAACTTTGCTTGCGAACATGTGCAATGGCAACTTCAACACTGGAGAGGTCTGTGCTTTTTACAAACGAGTCGCGGTTTCGTCTAACTCGTTCGGATCGTC
>JABXWE010015908.1:0-18339 GCA_014611495.1 Limonius californicus | reverse complement strand
AAATTTTTAAAAACATGTCAAAATAAGCTTGAATTGAAAGAAAGTTTTCTTAGCTATCATGATAACCGTTTTCAGTTGAAATTTAATTTGAACTCAAAGGTTATTTAAAAAAATATGTAAGTGCATAAGCGACCACGAGATGAGGTAACAACATGTAACTTTTTCGTTTTTACACCCCTTATTTTGAAATTTTAATACACTTAGATATAAACTCTAAATGCGAGATGTGCAATCAGTAACCTTAGAACACCAGATAGATGCGAAATAAGAACAATGTGAAACTTTGCTACCAAAGTTTAGTAGGGTCAAATGCATAATCCCATAAAGGACACTTTAAATAAGTTTGGGAGTAAATATTAAGTAGGTTATTAGTTGTGGGAAAATAAGAGATGTGCAATCAGTAACCTTAGAACAACAGATAGATGTGAAATAAAAACACTGTAAAACTTTGCTACCAAATATTATTAGGATCAAATGCATAATCGCATAACGGACAGTTTAAATAAGTTTGGGAGTAAATATTAAGTAGGTTATTAGTTATTAGGAAACTACGAGATGTGCAATCAGTACCCTCTGAACACCAGATAGATGTGAAATAAGAACATGGTGAAACTTTGTTATCAAAGTTAGTAGGTTCAACTGCTTAAGAGCATAACGGTCTCGGCTACGTATGTACTCAACACCCATTGATGCGTAGTTTACTAACTACCCGGTGTTGCAGCAGCGGTGTCTGGCGGTATGCACTGCAGACATGCTAACGTTGTGCAATGCCCCACCCGATCCCACCCTATCCCGTAATTTCCTACCCACCTTACTGGCATGGGGTGGGCCTGGCGTAATCCAGGATTGACCATCGAGTCGGCACCATGTCAGATGATGATGATGATGATGATGATGATGACCTAGATATAAACTCTAAATGCGGAACTTTAAGCATTTTTGAACCTTAGTTTTTACTTTCGGTGTGGCCGAAACTGATAAGTGTTTATTTTTTAAATACAACTTCCTCCGTTTTTTGATATAATTTTATTCGTTGTAAAATTTGCAATACACTGATATGTAACACAATAACATTTTAGTTTATAATACCCTAAATATTGTACTGTTTTGTAAAAAAATAAATGCCCCATGATATTCTTAATTTTTTTAAATTGGCTTGGATAAAAATGAATGGTCAACTTTAAGTGGTCTTTTTCATTAATTTGTTTAAAAACTTCATTGTGGCAGAAAGATAACCAAAATAATACATTATAATACAAGTACGCGCGACGCGACGCGCGACGCGACGCACGAGGCGAAGGAATACGAAAAATTATCCAACTGGATGGCCAGCAAATGAATTTCTTGTTACCTGGGCAACTTTAAAGCACTAGTGTTTAAAGGCCCGATTTTGCACGCTTTTTAGTTTCAAAAACAGAGATTATGATTCAGGTATAATAAAAAAATTATAATTGACATCTTTCAATTTTTAAAGGGCCTAACTTGTTTTTTTTAATTCCCCTACTTAAGTTTTATTACTTTTTAAATTGTCATTTTATTCGCTTTTATTTAATACCAGTAACATATGATTATTTAAGAAAATGCAAGAAAAAATAAAACGCAAACGCTTCGCGATTTTTAATATCTGATATTCATACACTAATTTTATTTCTCCGGATATTTTTAAAATAATCAGGTATGTTATTGGTATTAAATTAAGACAAATAAAATCCTGGTATTACTTAGAAATTAAATCAAATACCAGTTTAATAAAATAACTCCGTAAGAGGCAATTACAGAAAATAGGGATACCTTTATGTTACTAATGATATCTTGGAAAAACAATCATTCTTCACCACGTTCCTTACTGCTTAAATAGTATACAACGGTTTTTTCTTATGTGGTGTATTTAATTCGAAACAGTATTTATGTATAGGAATCAGAAAAATATTGGGGTTAGGAGATCATTTAAACGTGACCAAATCACAGTCAAGCTTTCTTCCAGTAAAAGATTGCGCAAAAACGCTAAAATTAATGCATTACTTGTATTTGACTTTGATGATTTTGCTGATATTTAAACATGCAATCTATAAATATTTAAAAATGTTAGTGTAGGATTTATTTATTTAGAGACTACTCTACATACGTATGTGACCAGCTGAGCACACACTATAAAACTACTAGTGTAACTCGTCCAATTTGAAGTTACTTCCCACTTTTCTAAAATTATTCATGAATTTCCAATGCACTTCGGAAACCTTGCATAATTTCCATTTGGTTTTTTTACGATTATACGATTATATGACGTTGGAAACGGATCATTTAAAGGTAATGTCAAGATTTTAATAATTACTTGTTCGAATTCAAAACGCGTCTATACCGGGTATTCTACCTGATATGGAAATACGGTAGGTATATTACGTATTAGGACAAATTATACTGCTTATATCCACTATAAATGAAAAGCTGTATACTATTTTTAATGTAGCTTTCAGGATAAACGGTACATGACAACTGTGTGAACTGAGAGTATGAAATAAGACAGCAGTCCCAAACAATTATATTATTATGCATTTATACAAGGACAAAAAGTGTCCAAAATAGAAGATCGTGATATGACCCGTTGAGAACTGTTGTGACATTTGTTTATATTAGGCGATAACTTCAGGTACTGAACTAAAGTTAATCTCTTTTTAATACCAAGTTATAAACCAAAGAGCAGTCAGCATGTGTCGATTTTTAGGTAAACATAAATCTGTATCTGTATTTCTCAGTCTGAGACGTACGGTTGTATACCTGCTTAAAACCTGTTACGTGCCTTAGAAAAAGATGCAAGTTAAAGGTATGTATGTATTTACTACAGTTACTGCGCTAGTCCTTTACCGAGAAAGCTGCATGAAAAATAGTATAGTTATTCAGAGAATTTTTTAGTGATTTTCGAATGCTCATGCATTTTATGTATTGATATAATAGTGAGAACCTAATTGCCTTGCCGTATAGTAACCGTCCAATAAGGTAGACATATGTCAAAGAACCGGTATTCGTAAAACAACGCAATTCGATTTTTTGGTTTTTTTCAGATAGAAATTCTATTTACCTATTGCTTTATTTGAAATGGTTTGATTTCATTTACTAATACTACATAATTTCTAGCAAATTTAAAAGAAACGTTCGGGTGAAATATGAAAAATTAAATAACCAAGAGTTATTCACAACATTTAACAAATTAAATAGAAATATATATTTATTTGAAATGTAATAGCGAAATGATTGAAACGTAATATACTATAGCGTAGAAAAACCTATTACGTTGTTACACAATAAGTAATTATTTTATCACACGAAAAACCTAAAAAATAGAACTTATTGAAATTTTGTTATCCCACGTACAATTGAGTTACTTCGTCGCTAAGCCACTATATTCTAGCAAGCCTTCATATCAATACAACAAATGCTTTAGCACTACTATGTGACATTTTTAGAAACTTAATTTGTAATATATTTTAAAGTAAATTGCTACTTGGTAATAGAAACAAATTATTTCAATAACTACAAGTAACAACATTTATTCACTACCATAATGTCCAACTGCATTCTCCATGCTAAATTTGTAGATTGCGGTTGAAATAGAAAACCGGGAATAATATAGAATTCGCACATCACGATTCTCTTCCCTTGATCAAAATGCATTAAAGTGTCTGCAAATATCTACAATGCGCTGCAAGACTGAATCGGGATTTCTAAAATATATGAAACGGATAGAGAATTACATAGCCGAGTTAATTGTGTTGAGTGCCCATTCAATTGTATTAATTTTTTAAGTACGCCAAAACCAACAGTATTGTATTACATCTGATCTCGTTTCGCATTTCTACACACAGCACTAACCAACAAAAACGTCGTGGGAGAATTTTTGTAGAACAATAGGGTTCTCGTTTATTAAGCAATTATTGAGCGATGTATTTCCGATAGACGTATCTTAATAAACAATCTAATTGCTGCTTTTAGAAAGGTGCATAAGTGAAGGAGTATGAAGAAATCTTCACTATTCCATGCTCAATTTGTTTAATAGTACCACGAAGAGGAAAAAGATCCCATTAGCAATTTCCCGAAACCGCCGTCGAAATTAGAAATTAGCAAAAAATTTATTTAACTAATGAATAAAACTGCGGTGAAACTACTCGTCGCCTTATTACTATTCAGACCTTAACGTATACGAACCTTGACCGCAGCAAATTTAAGAAATTATATCAATTCGTGATTTTAAATTATTTTCCGCACGAGCGAACCCGGTCACTATTAGGTGAAAGACAATGTTTATAGCCGCCTACAATACACATTCACTCCAGTGAACGTCCCTCGAATAACTCCTGAAGTGACCGCTTGCGTAAACGGAAACCTATGAAATGATGCAAGTAAAGATCTATTAAATAATATTCCAGTCGAAGTACTTTTACCCTGAAACCACTCAAAACACTTATAATCAAGAATTTTTTGCTCTAGATTTGTTTATAGAAATACATCAACTTTAATAGCAGATATTAAGACATTTGCGCACTGTATCGCCTACATTAACCTCCGACCGAAGTATAGATCAACATTAATATCACTAGTAACCTATGCCTACTTGTGTGAACTGAAGTTTCAACCATTAACATTGATCTACTTTAATCTAATAAATTGTTTTTCAAACAATAAACTGTCACAACAAATATTTTCTGCTACGGCTGAGATTGCCTTCCTGTCATTTTTAGTTAGTTATTCAATTGCAGAGAAATAATAATATATGTAACAAAGGTTGTTGAATAGGAAAAATTATTTTGAGTAAAAATTTAATTTGGAGGCTCGTTTTTACGTAGAAAGTAACAGTCTTCTGAAGGTCGACTTCTACTTTGCTGATTGCTGCGGTAATAGTTATGTCCATATTAGTTTTAACCAGAAGAGCAGCATCAAATATACGAAAAAGGGTATTCGTACTGAAGAACAATTAATGCAACGGTTATAGAAAACATTCTACTTCTGTTTGTTCAAGAATGTATTCACAATCTGTAAATGGTGAATGTATTTCAGTAATTATATAAATACACTGTGCTGTATATCATGTTTTGTGTCTTGGCGATTATTATAAACTGCTGTAACTCTAATCAAATTGATTTCGAGTTTCTTATTATATGAACTATTTCCGTTGTTTCGCCACCTAAATCGACTATGAAGGTTTAACCCAGCTATTATTAGTGAATTTATATAATTTTTTTCTATTTCGGTTTTATAAAGCCGTTCTAAGCGCACTGTTTTAGCTTAAAAACAGTACGCTGCTTGCTTGTTTGCTTTGAAAGAGCGAGATCGAGGACGCGGTTTTCCAAGCATCTCTATGCACTTAGGCACGTTAAGGAGGCATATAATCGTACTGTTTTTAGTTTGTTTTTTTACGATGTTGGTAGTTCGATTTGAATTTGAAAGTTTGAAATGTCAGTTTCAGCCACCTGTCAGTGCTGCCATAAGTGCACTCTTAAACTTCCTCAATAGAAAAAATAGTATAAAGAACACGTTTCATAAGACCACTTGTCGCACTCGTCCGTTGAAAAACTCGACGCTTTGCGTCTCGCTTTTCAAACTTGGACTCGTGCGTTAGGAAAAGGCCTTATGAAACTAGTTCTTTAATATACTATTATTATTAAGTAATTGGAGAAATCCCACATCATCCATCCACTATCAATAACTCTGGATAACCCCCCAACAAACTGCTACATGCAACATCGGTTATCAATAACCATGTATTACCTTCATGTCCACGGTTGCTATAAAGAACTAAAAAGCTATATGTAAAAAATCTCCGTGTTCTGTTCTTAAATAACGGAACTAAAAGTGTGTACTCCGAAAACAAAATTTATAAATACACAATGATTTGGTTAATATGTTAAAAAGTCTTAGAGCAAGCTCTGAAGGTCATTTTAAGAGAAAAATTTTTATAAGGTCGTTATATGAGTAATAAGTTGGTAATATGTAAACCGCGATCATTCTGGTTAAAAAAATTATCTAAACGTCTATTTCACAAATAAATCAAGCAGGCATAACATTCGCACTAATTATTGTAAAATCGAACCGTAAATTAAGTGTACCCGATGTAATGCAATTTAACACTAATCAAAATGAAACTGACTAGCGTATCTATCATCAGTTTGACATGAACACTGATCTATGATTTTTAAAAAGTATCATGCCACGGCATTATTAACATTTTTGTCTACAAATGACCGCGACCCTGGTTCTAAAAGTTTGTAAAGTAATAAGTAACTCACGTGTATAACTGATAAATTGTGTATAACTACTGCAAACCTAGTATGTTCTTCCAAAATAGTAGTTTACGTAACAAGTCCCGAAAGTGGTCTTTTACTGGACGAGTGGGCAAATTGCAGGGCGAGCCGCAGGCGAGTCTTGCAAGCCTGCGAGTCCAGTAAAAGCACTTTTGGGACGTATTACGTACAATATTTTTTTTAAAACGGGCATTGTTGTACCATAAACTTCATATTATTCAGTTTACATTTTTATAACAAGAACTCTTTATTAACTAATTTTAACAATTTTTTTAACAATTTCATCTGGTATAATTTCATCTTCCATTAATTCACAATCAAATGCATCATTTTGAATATCCATTTTATAATAAATGTCACGTTTTCAACTAAACGTCAAAATATGTCAAGTTATTTTATAGTTTTAAATAATACAAAACTCGGTTACTATAGAAACCAATTGACCGCTATCTTAGACTAACTATTTTATTATTTTTTTCATTAAAGATAGGCCGGAAAGTAAATAAAAATGAGTCCGGTAAAAGCTTTTACCGGACTATCACAATAATTTTCTGGCTCGGTCCGACAAAATGAGATTTTCTGACCTAAAAATAAACCGGAAAGTACTAATTTCTGGCCGGTTTAAAAAAAATAGACTTTAAGTTACAAATCATCATCATTAACAGCCTTTTTGGTCCCACTGTTGGGCACAGGCCTCATCTCTGCCACGTGTTTCTCCTCAGCGCTAAGATAGAAACAGGAAGGATTTACAGTTTAATGTCGAATCCGAACGACTTACATTTCGGAGAAGGTTTTTAGCATTAATATCCCACGAGTGCAAACCGGATTGGGAAATTGTGTGTGGTGGGTTGCAGCTCAAGATTTTTATACGCTACTTCGTAATGCTGGGATTTCGAAACCAATCCAGAACCGACGTTTTGCTCAGAAAGCGAGTGTTCTACCAATTAAGCTACCACCACACAAGTTGCAAATATTAAGATATTATAAATAATCGCATATTAACCAAACACGAAATATAATAAAACTTACAGCACTCCAGTTGTACTTTAAACTGTTTCCAATATAGCGATACTAGTATGTTTTTATTTTCAATGCAACCATTGACAGTGTTGCGACTTTTTAAATTAGATTTTCAGTCAAACCTTTTCAAAATTTTACTAACTCTATTTTTTAGAATAACCTTGTTTCGGTGCTATATTATTTTACATAAGAAAATAGATTAACAAATTAGTAGCATATTAACGCATTATTTGATGTCTTTTATAGGCTTTGGTGCCCCCCCCCCCCCTATTTTTCTTATGTTAATTATACTTCAGTTTACAATGTTTCTTCCCTCAAAGGACAGTAACTTTTGGGACAATTAAACCTAAGAAATCTAAATAAGCGCTGTTTACAGAAACATTTCAACAACATAGTGTATCAGTGCTTCTAAGCTTTGCTTCTTAAAATTAATGGCAATTAGAATAAAAACATTTCCATGCATAATTATCCACTGAAGAAGCATTGGATTAAAATATTCATTAAATTAGTAACAACCGATTATAATTTAAATTAATTACCTAATAATTCGATCATTCAATCAGTTACTCATTCTAATAACCGATAGATTGTTCAATTAAACAATCGATTAATTTACGAAATACTGACGTGCCTAATCGCACTGCTTTAGTACAGATCATTACAACAAAAACCCTCCTAAATTATCTAAAATAAATTAACTAAGGGACATTAAACAATCACACAAGGATGCTATTTGAAAGGAAATTACTTAATAAGAGAGACGTATTTTAAATATTCATAAACATGTTCGCTATGAACTACAGCAACAACTTTCCCATAGACGGCGTCACCTCCATCTCTCCATACTTCTGCAAATTTAGTTATATTCAAATCATCTGCAAGCATCCGAATACGGCAAGACATACAGTATAATTATGTCAAACCCACATATGATCAAATCTAAAACATAAGTGGCGTAGGAAATCGCAACAAGCAACCGAAAGCTCAAAAATCAAGGCCCTCAGAAGCGTGTTGGCATTCTTAATTAATTACCACAGTCAAATCCTACAATTGCTAAACTTACTTAGCTTACAATATCGAACAACCTTCAACCCGCGATTGCCTTAAACTAATTAGATCGGGTAGAGAGCTCGTGATTGATCCATTAATTATACTGTGAAGCCTAGCGCAAAAACTAAAGCAGAAATGACCATTCATTTAACCTAATGGGGCATTTTTAAAAGTTGCATAACAAAAGAGGTCCCTTCGAATACCAACATTTAAAGAGAGTAATTCAAAATACGCGAAAAAAACCATTTCTACAATTTAAACAATGTTGAAGAACACCCAAAATTCCATGAAGCATTCAATTTGCAAGCCAGTATTTGCTAGAAAAATCAGTTGGCCAAAAAAAAAGTTAAACCAATTTCTTGTTGTTTAAATCAAGGAAGCAACTTGATTCAACTCTACACAAAAACTGCTTTTACCATTTAGGGCACTAGCATAATAAATTGAAGAAGTAATATTCCAATTGACTCGAACTGTCTGCTCGTGCATGATAAATATACGTTGGCACTTTGAATAAGATAAATGAATCAAACGTCATGCCCCAGGATAGAAAAATATAATTAGCGCTGGTGCACCGGAAGAAAAACATGTCTGATTGAATAGACTTGCCACAATTATAATAATTCGAGCCTTGCAGGCTGGACAAACTGAAAAGAAAAGGAAATCGTTTATTATCACAACATTTAATAACTTTCTTACTAAACGTCAGAATCAAGAAATCGTTTATTCAATTCAATTGATCACAATCGTGAACCCAAATTTATTAATCAAAAGTTTCGTGAATATCGTTGTTATTAATTAGAGGGTATTATTAGTATACCAATGCCTGTTATGGCATTGAAACTTCCTACAATAATAAGAACAAGAAAAAATATGATTGAACCGGCTTCGGACGCGTATGGCACATTTTTTATTGTAGTTTATTATTAACTTTGACTTACTTTTACTTACAAACAAAATAAACCTTGGGAAAAAAAACGAAGAGATAATAAATGATTTGGCACTATAATTAGTATTTAAGAATGGTTTCCTTACAACTAGCGCATGTTATACTTTTAAATGAATAAATAACTGGAATTAACCTCGTAAAAGGATCCATAATGATTTTTTACCATCTATTTAGATCGTGCTATGCAAAAACTCAAACTGCGTGTACCAATAATGAAAAATGAAAAGAAAAACACTGGACGTTCTAATTACACTAGTAACAAATATGTACGGGTATAAATCTGTGAACAACGCTCTTCAGGGTTGAAATTACCAAACAGGGAAACGTAAAGGTTAAGTATGAAGATTGAATTAATTCGAATATCTATCACAGACCTTTCATACCTTATGTAAGCATTCGTTTAAGTATGCATGCAACCTATGATTTTACCCAATATAGACGAAAAAAGCATTCTTTTTAAAATTAAAACCTTCACATTTTGAGATACCATAAAAACTTCAAGTTTATGAAAAATCTGAATATAAAGCACCTTATATTCGTCTTTAATGAGAACAACAAAAGTTCGTAATCTTTTTCTTGTTTTCTTCTCTCAACGAATGTCTTTTCTTCTTTCAGTATACAGGATGGTCTAACAAGAATGAACGAGTGCGCTTTAATAGTGGAAATACCGAAAAATGTTATGCACAGTTATGAAGAACCACAAAATACAGATTGCGACAATACATGCTCGCACGGAGAGGACTATGACGGTTAACAGAAATTATGCAATAAACGTACATATACATATATTTTACAATTAATAGCTAGTATAAAATTTCAGTGGTGGGTTAAATGCCCCTTACGGTCAAGTCTGGTTAATGAAAATAATTCTGTCACTGTACTACATAATGGTAAGTATGTGTACTAAATTTCAAAGAAATATCTTTAGATTTGTGGATATAACAATAACAAGAAAAAATAAAAAATTGAACTTTAATGCCCTATAACTTCTCAAGGAAGGATTTTCTACCTAGGTCTATTAAGTTTAATCGGTTTATTCTAACCTAAAGAATCTATGACTAAACGCTGGCCCATTCTTTCTGAGACACCCTGTATATACAGTTATTAGAGGCGGCCATGGGCTAGAAGGTTAGCGCGTTAGACTTCTACGCCGAAGGTCCTGGGTTCAATTCCCTGTGCCGGAACATCGAATTTTAAACGGCCATTCTCCCTCGCAAGGCAATGACAAACAGCGAGGTATTATCCAGTAAATCTTTTCTGGAGTAGAAGTGTTTACACTTCCCGTGGTTCGGAACCCAAGTTAAGCTGTAGGTCCTCTATGTTTGTGGTACTTTAAACGCGGAACACAGGCATAGGAGAGAAGATCGCTACATCTCGTAAGAGATAAAGTACTCGAAGAAGAAGACGTTATATTTACCAAAACAATGAGATCCTGAAAATTGCTTGAGATCTTGTCTTAGATTAATCTGTAATTATAAAGATGTAAACATTATAAATATTTTTAACTGTCATACATTAATAATTGACAGTTTACATTTCAAATTTTATTAGGATATTTATTTAATCAATTATTAGAAAATTTCAAATTATCACTTTATTTTGCCATAGTTTTAGTTAGCTATATTCAAAGTTACATTGCCGTCTCAAGTGTTCTATGGTCGACGTAGTAAGGTTATGCAGTTATGGGATCTGCAAATAAACGTTTTATTTAAAATAAAATTGGTGCATACACATTTGCAGAAGAAAGTAAATAAAGGATTTTACATAAGATGTTAAAAATGTTCATCATTGTTTTCTAAACATAAATGCACTCTTCTCTTAAGGTTTTCAAACACATTCTTCATAGTATCAGGGGTAACTTCATCTAGCTTCTATGAAATAGAATTTTGTAAATCTTCTAGATTCTGTGGCCTATTACTAAATATATTGCCATTTAGATAAGGAAATAGAGAGAAGTCTGGAAATGTAACATCGGGTGACCTTGGTGGAAATAAATGGCTGTTAATTAACCCATCATCATAAAATTCCTGTAAAAATTGTATGACACGATTAGACAGTATGTGCTGCGGAATTGTCCTGCTGGAAGTAACCATTTCGAACTGCACAACACGAACATCATTGAAAACGGGGGTTAAGATTTTCTAAAGATAATAGTCGCTAGTTACATTTTCTGCAAAAAATTTGTAAACTATTCGTCTTCTTGAACCAATGACGCATAAATCAATCTTTTCTGGATGTCATATTCTCATATTTTGGCCTTTAAGACCCATTGAGGTGAAACCAGGCTTCATCGCTGAACCAAGAAAGATCCAATATGTCATTATTTTTTATGTTGTTCAAGAACCCGTGACAATAATTTGTTCTAGGTTGGAAATTACGTGGTAAAAGTTGAACGATTTGCGTTTTGTATGGAAACATGCTTAAATATATTTTTTAAATTATTTGACAAGTACCGTATAACAAATCAATTTTTTGTCTTAGGTTTCTGATCGGCTTAGAAGAAATTGCTTCTATGATATCCCTAACATTATTTTCCGCAGTTCTTTTCACAGGTCTTCCTGATCCCTTTTGCCTTTTACCGCTTCCACTTTTTCTAAAATTATTCATAATAATCTTGGCAGTTTGACAGAAATTGTTATAAATGAAGTTTGCAGCCTCATTCGGATGACATTGTTTAAATTCTGTGAAAGAGGTTTAAAATGAATACTGCCATTCATCATTTTCATTCTTTATACTATTATGAAAATAAAATTCTAATATGAAAATTTTATGTTCCACTGTTAAAATCTTTAAATTCAGAGTATTGTAGCATGTAATTGTAATGGATTTTGCTGTAATCATTTAACTAAATAAATAACGTAATAAAATTTGAAATGTAAACTGTCAATTATTAATGTATGACAGTTAAAATATTTATAATGTTTAAATCTTTGTAAATAAAAATTAATATAAGACAAGAGTGTTAAATGCCAAGGGTGTCTTTGACTTGGATTTTCATCGCTCTCACGGTATAACGTACCTCATGGTATAGGGCGACAGCTATTCACTAAATAGGAATTTCAGATATACATATCTATTCTTTTTCGTTTCATCATTTTGCTCCATGTGAAACATAAGACGTCTTTATGCCGAATGCTACCCGTAGGTGGAATGTTTGCTTCAGTTTCTATGCTAATTTGAAGTATACTGCAACCTTGCCGGAAATTGAAGCGAGTTAAACACTAAACACTTGATTGCGAAAATAGCAGGTATTCATTCATAAAAGAACTAAGTAAATCGGTTTTGAAGTTAAATAAATTACCTATAACAAAATAAACAGCCTCTAACAGAAAAGAGTTTGGCGACGTTTGTAACCATAACAATGCTTTTATGTCATAAATGCTTTTTGAAAAATACTTACCCACAGACAGAATAACACGATTTTTTGGTTAGGATTATAAAAAACAAAAAAAATTGAAAATGCATAACATTAAATTCTTTAAAAAAATTATTTCTCTCATTTTTACCGAACTTGTTACAGAGTATTTCTGCAAATATAAATGCAAATGATTTTACATAAAAAGGGCATAATTGACGACCAAACATTGAGCATTACGTCAATATTCGGAAAATTATTAAATTACTTATAATTATTATCTTTAGATATTCAATACCCTATATGAAATGAAAGCAAATTTAATGGATTTTCAACTGCTAAAATAATAGGGTGATATTTAAGAAAAAGCAAGAAATAACTTAATTTCTGAATATTGTTCATTCCGTATATTATCACGATAAGTTTCTTTACGTTACATTCGTCGCAACAATAGCATAACGCAGAACTAAATGAAGTTAGTCGTGTTAACGTAATATTATTTTAATCCTCCATGCATGAGGAATTGAAAAATGGACAAGGGTATAAAGAAATTGTAAATGTGGAGCAGAACTTTTTTTATATGCTGAATTAAAAATATTCCACAGCTTATGGTTTGACATAATAAGGTTATAATCTATTTTATACTGCTCTGGTAGACCACCCTGTAGGTAGATATATTGAGAGGAGAATGTATTTGCTAGTTCAGAATTCTGTACATCTATAAATTGGCCAATCGAAACACATAATTAAATTACAAGAACGATACCGTTTTACTACTACATAAATTTTGCAACGTTTGTAAAATTCTTATGTAAAAACCGACAGTTTGTTTGATTAAATTACACTTTTTGACATTTTCTGGGTGGGTAAACTGAAAATTCAACAGGTGTTTTAGAAGTCCACTGACCAGAAATTATATATTAAGCATACTTCACATTTACACTCGAAAAAATATCTTCAACGATTATACAACTAATTTGCATATCTAGTAAGGTGCAAGTGCTTTAAGATAACGGCACGAGACCGTCTGAAAATATTTTAAGACGGTCGGTCGTATGACAGGTTCTTATGTAATTGCACCATGTACGTGTATCCGTTATGAATCCATAAATTAAAACCTCCCTAGCAACCTGATCGTTTGTTAAACGAGATTTGGTGCCAAATGAATAGTGAAAATAGGAAAAATGAAATTAACACCGCGCAATCGTTCTTTACCATTCAGTATTGACAATTAAAGTAAAAGTGACCAGATTCCTAATGCACTCCGAGCGATTACTTAAAGGAGAGCATTTGGAATTTGCTTAACGAAATCAAAAACAGAACGTTATGGGAATACTGGTCGAGAAACGAAAGCAAAATATTGAGAAATTCGCTTAAACATTCCCCTTATCTATTCAAGCGTCCCCTTCTATTACACATAGTTCTTTGCGATACAGGTATTGGCAATAAAATTGTTTTATTTTATGGGTTTCCTTTGAAAATCGGTGTTGTTTGTTTCGATTAATTATCCAATCATTGGAGCATAACAAAGTTTTCCAGAGACAATTAGCATTGTAATTAATGCCATTTACATAAACTTGCTACATGCGTGTAGTTTACCGTTGTTAGCTTCCTGTGTGTGTGATGTTTTAACTACGGTAGTTGGGATTTAGACTTATTTATTAGCCCCAGTGCTTCACCAAAGAACATTTACCTCGAAATGCAAAAATGCATAAAATTGTGTAACATCCGGAACATAAATGTTAAAACCTACCACATTCTGATGATACAACTGCTTTCTCATCACGTAAGCTTGCAAATTCCTTACTTAAATATTTGTGTAAAATATACAGGTAGGTATCACAGAACATTTATAAACAATATTCCTGTCTGAACAAGTGCATTTATAATAACAGGTAATTGGTGCCCCTAAATTTAATAATTCTCATATCCAAACATCTCAAGAAAATATTTTTTTAGATATTTGAGTTGTTGATGTGACACGCACAAAATAAAGATGTTTATAATAAAATAAATAAATTTAAATGAAGTCCGTTCCAAGTAATAAGGAGAAAGCAAAGGATACGCAATGGCAACGGCAAAAAGTGGGTGTTGAATCTGTATTTTACCCAAAGTTTACTTGTTAGGTAAATGACCAATGGTGACAATGCCATCTTAAGTCGATACAATGAGCAGGTAGGTGGTATATGTTGCAAGAGAACGCTTTGTCTACAAAACGCTTACCTCATTAATTAAAACAGGCTCTACATGTGCAGAACATTATGCGACACTTGGACAAAACCAGCACAGAAATAAAACTGAAATTCTATCAAATACATAATGGTTGTCCCTGCCTTACTATATGGTTCAGAAAACTAGACCCTCATCCAAAAAGAAAAGAAGTTAATTGAATCCACAGAAATCCAATTCCTACGAAGTGTAACAGGATATACATTATACATTGCTCGATTATACAAGAAGCGAAGAGATACGACAGGAATTAGTAATATTTACCCTTAATGTAAAAACTTACGCATAGAGGAATAACTAGATAGAACGTTATCTGGAACGGAGGATCGCCGTATCCCTCAACAAACAGTGCACTATAAACCACGTGGGAAAAGAGAATAGAACGGCCCAGAAAGCGCTGGACTGATCGATTCCCATGAGACCGGAACAAACTTTATAGGTTTCAACCTGGAAGCTGATGATGAAAAGTAATAATTTTTAGTGATTACCTTTGTGCATACAATGTGAAATATAAATTTATAAAGCTATTTTGAATAATTAAATCAAGACGACGCCTGAATCGCTCAATCCGGTAACAACCTTAAAAAGCATTCATTCCTGCATTAGAAAAATAGCAATGCTTTCTGAAGAGTTTTTAAATTTTTCTTTCAAATTCTGTTGCAATTTTGCTAGTTATATCCTTGTACTGCAAAACTATCTGCTGTTCGTGGCATATGCAAATAATTATTCTAAATGACATTAGTAATAAAACATAATAAACAAAATGTTGTATTATTAAATTTATTTTAATGTTGAGCTACGTAACGTTTATATGAGTTTATAATTTATAGTTCGCCTGTTACACTATTGTGGGCACTTCCACCTAATGCTAATTAAACACAATTTCTAGCAACGCGGGATATGCGAACGGCTTTAACATACCCAATTGTTACAAGATGCAATTAAAATTAATTAGCAAACTTTTCCGGTTTCGCATCTAAATGTCGCTTATAGTAATTTAGCATTACGCTATCTAGGTTTGTATAAATATTTTTGGCAAAATTAAATAAAATACATTGTAATTGAGAATCAGACACACATCCGCCTTTTACATTGTATCATAAATAAGATTACCACACGATTGCCAATCAACGATAGTGATATTATTAGTTAAGGATTTTGAAAAACATTTTTTCTACATAAAGAAACCAAATTATACGTACTGGTTATTCGACTGCCACCGAATGAATATTTCGGCCCTGAAAATTTTTGATTATATTAAAAATAATTGTATATCCAAGGTTTCCAGCGAACTACAATATGAGGAAAATAGAAAATTATACATTTAAATACTTTTTCCAATTTTATTTCTGCAGCATATTTTGACAAAGATTGTGAAGATGCGTAACATATTCAATGCTAGACAGTCGGAATGTTGTTTTTCGGTATTTTTGTGGTGCAATGGAGAAAGTGACTGTCTTGTAAGGAAAATCATAAGTTTCAACATTTTCCACATTCCATCCCTAATATATTGAGTATTAGATTAAAAATTCAAATTATGTTGTTATCGCCATTGTACGGTAGAACTGGTAGAAAATGAAATTATAAACGAAATTGTACAGACGAAGATCCAAACTCCGAGCTTCTACTTAAAGGTAGTCCTTTTGTTCATGGTTCCAGAACAGCAGAATAATCATAAATGGCATATCGTGCATTCATAATTAAATTAAATTTGTTGTAAAAAATAACATGAACGGTAGCAATAATACTATTTACATTGTTAGTCAAAGTATTCCAAGGACATATCTTCCGGAAAAATTATACAGGGTGTTTCGAAATTCGCGCACACGGACTGTGGGATGGTGTTATGCGGCAAAAACTAAACAAAAAGTTCCTCTACCATTTTTCCACCAGACCACTATTTTTCGAGCTACCGCGGTTTTCAAAATCTGAAAATCGCAGAAGAAAGTGTTGAACCTCAACTTTTGATTGTTTAATCAATTGGTTAAAATTAATAATAACAAATTTTAAAAACAAAAGAAGGTTCAATCTATCATTATGACGAGTATGTTACAACATTTGTTCAAAATGTCCGCCGTCTGCTACTAAACAAGCTTCAGCACGTCGTTGTACTGCTCGAACAGAGCTGGGTACCATCTCCGGTGTTGTTTCGAGCGCTGCCTGAAACACGCAGTTTTGCAGCTCATTCAGATTGGCCACTGGTGTTTTGTAGACCAACGATTTTAGGTAACCCCATAAAAAGAAGTCTCATGACCGCCTCTGCCGATCCAGTGGTCAGGGAAATAATGGTCGAGGTAGATGGAGATGGTAGGCAACTCTGTTCGAGCAGTACAACGACGTGCTGAAGCTTGTTTAGTACCAGACGGCGGATATTTTGGACAAATGTTGTAATTACGTACTCGTCATAACCATAGTTTGAACCTTATTTTGTTTTTAAAAATTTTTTATTATTAAGTTTAATTAATTGATTAAACATTCATAAGTTGAGACTCAACACTTTTTTCTGCGATTTTCAGATTTTTAAAACCGCGGTAGCTCGAAAAATAGTGGTCTGATGGAAAAATGGTAGAGGAACTTTTTGTTTAGTTTTTGTCGCACACCATCCCATCCGTGTGCGCGAATTTCGAAACACTCTGTATAATTTCTCATATACTTTGCATATACAGTGAACTTACTAAATACGAGCCTGGACATAACCTGCGTTTACGAAGTTAATGACTAGATTTGCTATATCTACTGTATTACATTTCCTGCTTACCAGAAGGGCTCGTTTTGTTACTATAAATGGTTTTGGTAAATTTACCGGATTTTACATTTACAGATATAACGAGTATACACTTGCAGGCTCAAAAGGGATCGTTGGGCTGTAGTTCAAAATACGTAGAAAGCCGTCTATGTTAGATGTCGGAATGGAAAATGTAGTCATGTCTTAACTTTCTTCATACAACTAAAATTATTAATTTAATTTGTCACATACTTCTTGCCACCAGATATACAAAATGAAATTATTATGTACACTAAACGGCAAAAAACCGGATCACTTACAATTTAATGATATTATTTATTTATTTTATTTTATTATGCAAATATAATGGTCAAAATAGGTAACTAGCAGTAGGTTACAACATTTTCACCAGTTTCAATTCGTTTAATAAGATTTAATAGCATATTATTACAAAAATTAGAGGAAACTAAAAGTTGACAAAAGCTCATTTAGAAACAAACAACAAACAAACTTATTGGAAAGGCTATCAATAGCGCGTGTGCCCTCCTCTTGTCCTTATTACAGCTTCCATCTTCCGGTGCATACTTCGAATGATGCCCTGAATGTCGGTTTGAGGAATATTCTCCCACTCTTCCTGCAGGGCAATCCGAAGATCGTTTACATTTTCCGGAACGACTGCACGACTCCTAATGCGTTTTTCAACATATCCCAGACATGCTCT